>JAQIXS010001098.1:0-33875 GCA_034700785.1 Rossiulus vilnensis | reverse complement strand
GGAATAACCTTCCTGACGATAGTTTAAATTTAATGCAAGTTCAATTTAACAATGATGTCTAAGTCGATCGCAACTGATTTAGGAGCTTTCTCCTGAAAATGAGCTTGACCCCCCTACCATATGGCAACGAAACATCTTCTCTACTTGAAGTGTGTTCCGACTCGGTTTGACGTGCTACCCTGCCTTGGCTTGATAATTGCCTATCCTCGACATCTTTCTTTGGAAGTTGATAGCTAAGAGTCCTTGCTTACCGCAGTTGTAGCAGGTGCAAGTATCCTTGACTACTTCACTGTTGACTTTGGACTTCATGGCCTTTGAATACAATGCTAAGTCATCTTCGGTGCTGGAAGGCGTCATTGTGCAATTATCACGTCGATCGCTCTCTACCTCTAAGCGCTTGGTTCATAAATCGCTGAAATGTCTGTGCGTCATTGCTGAGCCCGAAAGCTAGCAATGGGAACTCATAGAGACCAAAAGGTGAAATGACTGCTGTTTTTAGACATAATCCGGGCTCACAGGGATCTGGTGATATGCTCGAGTCATGTCCAATGATGAAAATGTGTTTGCCCCGCATCATTTGAGTAATGTCCTGGATATGTGGAACAAGTACCTATCAGGCACTGTTGCCACATTGAGGCGCCGATAATCCCTGCAGGGCCGACAATCCCCAGAGCTCTTGCAGACCATTGGCTCTTTAATGGTCTGTGGATGCCCTGGGCAAGCATAAAGTCAAATTCTTCCCATGCCGCCTTGAGGTGGTCCTGGGGAAGTCTTCGACCCTTTAAGATCGGCAAACCAGCTGTTTGGATGTGGTGCACAACATTATGTACAGCCTGTCTGATGGTTGCCAGGAATGTATGAGGTGCGGATACTGTGCCAGCAGCTTGTGGAATCGGAAGTCCAAATAGACGGAAGTGATTTTATTGACAGTTCCTGTGGCGGTGTGGCCTACACTGTGGAGAGTGGTGACTGTGTCCACAAGATGGCATTTGGCAATTTCGACCAAACGTTCCAGCCGAGCCAGAAAGTCTGATCCGATGATTGGATGCAAGTTACCAGCAATGATAAAAGGCCACGAGAAATCTCTTCGCAAGCCCAAGCTGATTGTGACAAGCCTAACCCTGGAATGACAATGCTATTGGCAGCGTACAACTTCAACGCATCTGGAACATGGCGTGCTTCTTCGGCTGTGGGCAGGACAACAAATGTCTGCACATATGTCGATAAGGAAGAGCAGATTCATATTCCTGTCCAAGATAATGAGGCAGTGCACTGTATGGCCATTGTTGCTCGCTGATGCAAGAGACTGCCGTGTTAGTTTCCCTGAAACTTTTGACTGGACTGACGACACTGTCGGGCGGCATCACCAAAGGTATCGTGATACCAGCAGAGTTTAGGGTCACGATTGCGTCTGGTCGTCTGTGACTGGTGTCGAGAACCAGATTGCCGCCGAGAATTTGACCGACCACATTGCTGCGGAGCGTTTATCTGTGAAAGAACTTGTTTCACCGAGGCAAGCAAACTAGCCATCATTGTCGCTAGTAAGCGGATGTGCAGCTCAGTTTCGCTGTGAGCAGTAGAGATCGGCACCTAAGCAGAAACAGGTGCCGTGACTGGAATCGCAGACAGCATGAAGCTGTGTTGGCCTCCATCACCTTGTCTTGAGGTTATGAGCTCCACGACCAGACCGATGCCAAGCAGTCCTCTTGAATGCAGGGAGCTGCCAATTGTTTCCACTGCAGCACGTGCATTGTTTCTTTCGCAAAAACTCAAATCACACGCATGTTGTTTATGACCAAAAAGATACACACCTGCAAATGTACCCCATTTATATGTCATTTGAAATCATGTCCGGGTCACCATGTAGCTGTAAGAAACGTGTTTGCAGGGGCGAACATAATTTTATTTAGATCGTGCACTGAAAGCAAGATAAAAATTTAATTAAAAGCGCAAGTGCGAAAATTCCAAGCCGAAGGCTCATTCGCGGTAATAGCGTAAAAATGCCAAAAGCGATTATATAGCCCAATCGGGCGGGCGAAAGGCCAGGAAAAAAAGACACAGCAAAAACAAGGGGAAATAGTGCCGCACAATGAACTTGTCAGCGGGTCCTTTAAAACCCCATGTGGCAGGTGCTGCAAGTGGTTAGGTTGGGGACCTTCGCCATGTGGCACAGAAAAAATTGTGAAGAAAAAAAGTGCGAAAGATCGCAGCAAATTTATCTTTAGCATCATTTGGCTGGTGTTGATTAATAGTTGAAAAAAGGGATCTTAGCCAGGGTTGCTTCATTAGCGACATTTCGTCACTTTATGTGTGACTTCATCAGGCTATAATGTTGAATTATTTAAATATTTTATAGCCTGATGAAGTCACAAATAAAGTTAAAAAAGATGCTAATAAAGCAACCCTGGCTGAGATTCCTTTTTTCAACTGTTAATAAACACCAGCCAAATGGTGCTAAAGATCAATTTTCACTGCTGTAGGTGAATTCACTGCCGTAGGTGAATATTTTAAAAAAGTGCATAAGAAATAAGGGTAAAATATGGCATTTTTCATCAGAAACCCTCTAGAATTCCCCCTAGGCCCCCACTGGGTCCACCTTTGTCTGGGTTTTTTGAAACACCCCCCAATCTTCCCCTCGTGTCTGGTCCGGTTTTATTAATAATCCCTCTTCTCCTCATGTCTGGTCCGGTTTAAAAAAATGCGTTCACATTATAGAAATTAAATCCATAATATTAATTTAATTCAAAATATATTTCTGTCAGTAAGATAATTCAAGCAGAAAAATAGGCTAAGCTGATAGTAATTTAATTTGATGAATCTCAAGGTAAGTAACGAAATCTCGCTAATCATTTAGCCATATTTTTAATGGCATTGGAATTGCAAATTCATAGCGAGAATTTTATTTTTTCGACTTTTCATCACTTCTACCCATACCCATTATTTTTGAAGCAGTTCTTTCCGCATGAAATTCGGATCTTTTAACTGACTAATCAGTCACTTCGCATTTATTTGAAAACTGCAGAACTAAGAACATTTTTCCAATAAAATAGCAGCAATAATTGATGAAAATGTTTTATTTCTAGAATTTTCCTGATCATCATTAGGAAAGAGGAAAACCCTTCAAATATCTGCTGTTATAGACGAGAATTCTTATGATGCAAGTTTTGAGCGGATCACGACAAGCGATTGCAGTGTTTGATACATTTAGGAAGGCTTGTCGAAGGTTAAATCACAATATTTATTTATATTGTGAAAGCATTTACCAACATCCCAGTGGCAAGTGGAGTTATTGTAATGCTAGAGCATGCATGACCGCAACAGTGAAGGAACCATTAGAACGTGGGAATTACTCCAAAGTTTCTTTTGAAGACATCACTTTCTTCAAAGCAGTTTTGGAGAAAGGCAGGCTTATTACAGATTCTTTAGAAATGGAAAGATATAACACTGACTGGTTGAAATCGTATCATGGTAAGTAGTTTATTATTTCAAAGTAGAAATGTGTGATTAATGGTTCGTCAGCATCAAACAAACTTAGGCTCGTTGATTCAAACATCAATTGCTCCCCCCTATCTTTATCCTCTCATCCTACTCAATAATTATGTGTGCGACACGTTTAAGTCTTAATTGAAAAACAAACAAACCAACATTTCATAATCGGAATGTGCATTGTCCAACAGATTGATTTGCACACGTGAAGGGTATAAAATGATCAATGGAATGCAACTGGCCTCACTTAACATGCAAAGGTCACACATTTAGTGTAGGATTTATTTTAAAACCTTCGAAACCTTGTCTTTGCTAAGTTATACTTATGCATGTTCATGGTGAGTGCTCCATATTAGACAATATGCCCAACACATCTTAAATGTTAGGTGAAAACATAGTGGGGACTCGCCTCCCGCCTCTCCTCGCCTCTACTTTCCTGTCGATTTTGTCCTCTTCTCCCTTCTAGACTAGCCTCGCCTCAAGCAGACATAGTAGAGCCTTGACTCGAGCCTTTCCTTCCAGCCATGTGTTGTAAAATGCCAATGGAGGAAATTGCTCTAGATCGCCAAGTAATGTAAGTTATCAATTATCCGCTACTGTAGTCATCATTTGTGATAAACATGAAATTTAGCAGCAAGCAGAACAGGTTTTGCAGGTCTTAATGTCTGGAATGTTAAAAATACTCCAGTGGGCCTAACAAAAGGTGGATGGTAAGCTTTACTGCATGGCTCCAGTGAAATAATCAGACCGTTTATTTCAGGCAGTGAGTCTTAAAAAAATAAACATGTTTGATTCCTGGGCATAGGCGAGCCTGGCAGCCTGGACAAGTCTGGCGGTGAGGCTTTACTATGCACGTGTGCATATGCAGCAATGTGTTTGATTTTCAGGACTGAATCCAGACGCAAGTTGAGGCAGGAGGCGAGTCCCCACTGTCCCATATGGGACATATGCGAGTATTATAAATGGCATGCCATTTTTGTCATAATCTCACATCCATGTTTCTGCTTTATGCTTGACTTGGGAACCTTAGTTGCATGTTTGGCTAACTTGTCCACATTGTTACGTCAAAGTGGCGACGGGGAGGTGCGGAGCATGCGGGAAAAATCACAGATAAAGTCAAAGGTGAGAACAAAAGCACCATCCCCAGGGAGCAGCTGCCCCTAAAACCAGCATGAACGATTGTCAAACCCAGACTGCCAACCCGACCCACTTTTCTTTCGTAGGCCACCGCAACCGGCCACCAGGGGTCTACATTCTGGAAGTGCCCTGCATAATTGCATGGGGCACCATGACAACATGTACATTTCTGGGAATAAATATATGAGCCCTAGCCCAGCACATTCTGATGAGTATTCGATTAAGCTTAAGGCTCTGAGTCATGGTCCATGAGCTGACAGTGTCAGCATGTTTATCTGATGGATTAACCACCGACTACAATGCAGGTCTGGAATCTGAACAGACCTACATTATCTGGTTTATTTTTATTTTAGTTTCTGGCCGAGTACTATAAAATATATCTTTTGTAAGGTGCTTAACGCATGGCAGACAGAGTGGAAGAGCAGGACACACCAATAGATAAATTCAGTAGTTCTTTAATTTCTGTGGCAATCTGTTACTTATGGTTAGAATTATGAATTAATCTGTTTATTTGCTAATGTGTATCAATCAATGCCTTACTTTCTGCAGTAGAACATATCTAAATAAATAAGGCAATCCAGTTACCAGTAGTCACGGTTGAATTTGAGGAGAAACCAACTTGTCTTCCTCCTGGTTTCCATCTGACTGCCGGTTTCGAGGACGGTTGGTCTGTTTTATCTCTGCGGCGCTAATCATACAATTTCTTTTGCCCATTATGCGTTTTCCACAGATTTTGATAAACTGCTATAAGGTGGCCAGAGGTGAAGGTGGCAAGGAGATAGGGAGGCTAGCAGGATTATTATTCCGACTAGGTGAAGTGGTTCCAATCGTACAGAAGGCAAAATGGGCTGTATCAAAGAGGTTTGTAAAGCTTTACATAGCTGTGGCATTATCCATGTCCTCTTATGCTGAGTCCAAGGAAATTATTCCTGCTTATTTATGGGAAATGGCCGCCTTAAATATGAAGAGGATTTAGGGGTCGCCCTTCAAATCTTAATTCCAGATGAAAGCAGACAGAATCCATTCTGAGGAGAGCCATTACTGCAGGTTGGCAGAAAATTCGCAAATCAAACCAGTATTACCAACATAATCCATCTATTTTTTGGATGCGCGGATAAGAGGTCGTGTACCTGGGCATAGGGGTGTCATGGAAAGCCAAAGTTGTTTGTATACTTTGGAAGTTACTTGTCTACTGTGGTGGACACTATATGCCCCAAAGTAAAGCATAATCGGCAAAGTGTAGTTTGACGAAGATTTAGTATCCGTCCGTTGGATGTTCACAACTGGGGTATCGTCCGGATTTTTTGCATCTGCTTCTATAAATTCAGTTACTTTCATGGCAGCACTAATGGCCAGGGTAAGATGCATTTTTTCGGATGGCTGAGGGGGCAGTTCCCTGAGGCCTTTCTCTGGCTTAGGTTATGATGTTTACAATTGTCCCATTGAAGAAGGAAAATGGGGTTATAACTAGCACTCCCAGGAGGAGTAGAGAACGCCTTGGTGGTAGCTGGCCCTCCTTGTTTCTTCTCGTTTTCGAAGCCAGTTTCTGAAAAGTTTGGGATGGTTCTGTGTGGTTTAAACTAACTTGTAGGCAGACCTTGGAGCAGGTCTTTATAGTAGGCCAAAATCTCTATTATAATGTTTGAGAACACCTGCAACCCAGGCCTAAAGCGTCCAAAGAACTTTGAATTGATTTGTCGGGGAGCTCATGATCAAGCTCAATATCCGAATCTAGGCTATTGCAACTTTACCAAAGGTTTGACGAAACACAGCTCGAATGACATGGGGCAAGTAGTGCACTCAGCAGCAATGCCAGGTTGTAGCAATCCCAGTGAGATGACTCCGGATTTGAAATCCAAATTGCTCGCTGGAATAACCGCCGACACAGGCAGTTGATTCAAACCTCGAACAGGAAGGTTTGCACGTTGGTGATTCCATTAAGGTACTGCTCTCAACTGGCCCCATCTTAGTGTCCACCGGTGAACGGCCCAAACGTACAGAGCTCCACGATGAGATATTATAAGGGCCAGCTAATTTGCAGTCCAACTATTTCGAGAGAAATTGCAGGAGGCACAGGCCAAGGCCTCGACGGAGGAGGCATGCTGGACAGTCATCATTGTAAGGTCTGCACTTGGGCTTAAAGCTTGGCAGAGTGGAAGGTCATGTTCTCCTGCATAAGGTTAGCCGGTTTAACTCCCAGTTTTGGAGCAACAGGAGCTCTCCCGATTTAGCCTGACAGAATGGGCCCGGTTGCTGTGCGTTGTGCAATACCACTTTGCCAGCAGATCTTCACTACCACATTAAACGTTGTGCAATATTCCCCACTAGATTTCTTTATTTAGATAGTCAATAGGGATGCACATTGCTTCTAACTTTGGAATTTCACTATCTTGGAGTCCAAATCTTGTGCACACCAGATCTCTGAGCCAAATAGAAGCTTTGGAATTACTGCTCGTGCATGTATTCGTTACAGTATGTAGGGAAGGTTACATCAAGTCTTACTTGCAAGTGCCACAAAGATCCTTTCCACTTTATCTTGGAAGTATCTAATGTGGCAATCTAGTCAAATTTGATGTTAAGCACTAACCCCAGGTACTTTACTGATTCCTTATCTTGTATTCTCTTAATTTCATTCCTCTTGTGACACCTGTGGCTGTGTAAAAAAAGCATTGCTCCTTTGAGATGTCAGCGCAAACACAGTTGAAAAGTCTCCACTGCTGCTAAATCACTTTATTAGCAAAAATCTGAGCTATGACTCTTACCCACAGATAGGGGTTTATCGTTACAAACCATGTTTCTATCAAGACTATCCACAGCAATGGACCTAAGCAAAAACTTAGCAGACAACCTTTTGTGATGTTTATGTCCACATGTTTGAGTATCATCACCCTTTCACTCATGAAGCTCATTTTTAAACAAATCAAGTTTCCCTGACGTTGAAACCTGTGCTGTTGAGCTAGAATTACTGGGTGCCAGGCATTGTTAGTGCATTGGCAATATCTAGTACTATGGATAGGCAGTACTCTTTTCTCTCTGACCACATTTACTGTGGTGATGTAACTGGGTGTTTGAATGCAGACACACTATCTATAGCCAAACTGCAACTTAGATAAGACGCATTCTGACTAAGAAGTGCTGGAGTCATTGTTTTATTATGTAGTCGAGTAAACTTGCCCATGACAGGCATTTACTTTAAAACCTGTGACCCACCTGCCTGAAGTCTCAATTGTCCATTTTCTGTTTTCCCACCACTACAGTCCAGATACACCACAGCTATGAAAATAGACCTGGTTAAAGTTAACTTAGCCTTTCAAGCATGCACCAATTACAAATCTATATCAGTTCAGAGGACTGGCTAAATTTTCATATACCGTCGAGTTGAAAGTTCATACCCTGCCTGATGCCTTGGTTATTGCTAATCACATTCGCTATTAGTTGTAAAATTCAGCCAAGAGTATTGTGTATAAAGCATCTTATGCTGGAAGGAAGTTACTGCGTTCGGCTGCATGCAACTGACTTAGTCCTGTTCGAAAATGTGCAGAGAGGCTAACGTGGTTGCTGATTTCTTTGTTTTATTTCTTGTTGGATTTAACAATGGCATCCTTTGCCATAACCATGGCAAGAAAAAAAAGGTTTAAAACTGAAGTGGCCGCACGGCCTGACAGCTTGAGCATCAAGACAGTAAGTAAAAACAAAGAATGATGGCGGTCACAGAAAAAATGCGGCAGGTGAGCTGACCCAAACTGTCAGCTGACTGTTTTTAACGCATGCTTCGTGTTTACCAAAATTCAGAGCGCAAAGGGCAAGCAAATTCCATTTAAGTGTCCGTCGCCAGTGACGTCGTCTTCCAATTAAAGGGTGTGGTACGGCAACAACGCACCGCCCATCACCTGGTTTCCCGAATCGGAATTTTGTTGGAATGCGGCCCAGCCGCTTGATTTAACCCCTAAAACACTGCCGAAAAGTTAACAATACTCCCCCATGACTCGTTTGCGTCATATCTATAATTTAGACGAGTCATCTCTTATTTCCTGAAGGTTTGGGGTTAGGGTTCGCAGATGAGATGCACTCAGAGGCTTCGTTAACGCATCCACCATATGACTCTTCGCCGGGATACATCGAAGTGAGAACAATCCTCGATTGAAGTGATCACGTACGAACCGTAGCTTGCAGGTAAAGTGTTTTGTGGAGCCATTCTCGACCGCGTTCTTAATCGCAAACATTGCCTACTTGTTGTCGATGAGGACCTCCACCTTTCCAAACTCTGTGGGCATTACCGGTTTCAGCTCCTAAAGGATCTCGTCAAGCCAAATAAGTTCTTTCACCATCTCCACCAGAGCTATGGTTTCGGCCTTCATGGTGGACTGGGCAATTATAGTCTGCCGCGCAGACCTCAAGATAATGGGTGAGTTACCGATCAACACCAGTAATCCGGACACTGAATGAGACGTATCAACGCCTGAACCCCAGGCAACATCCGAGAAGCCTCTGATCCCCGTTGCATAACTCCTGGAGAGCACCACGCACAGAGAACTATTGCTACACACGTAGTTCATCAGGTGTTCAGCAAGTGTCCGCGCGAGGAGTGTAGGTTTCTATGTATACTTCGCCTGATGATTCACCGCAACCAGCAGATCCAGTCAAGTCATCCTGGCAATGTACAGAAGGAATCCTATAAGGCTTTGGTAGGGGTAAGGCAGATCCTCTGTAGCCTCCCCCAGAAGTTGCCGACTGTGCACCGCCCCCACCTTAAGTGGTTCACGGGTGCCTCTGACAGGTATCATGTCCATGCGTTGGCTGAGTTCATGAATATACGGCTCCTGATCCATCATGACTGTGCCTAAGGATGAATTTTGATGGATCTGGATTCCCAAGAACGTAGTAGTGGGGCCTAAATCTGTCGTGTAAAAAATTCCTTAAAGGTTCTTCAGTACGTCTTTCAGGGCTTGTCTTGTTTTCGCGAGAACCAGCATATCGTCTCCGTATACCATTAGGATGGCTTCCCACTCATAACGGTATACGCATTTACCGGATTCTAATGGATTCCTGCATTAGGAGCCTTTAGGGCCTCGTCATAGGTCCTAGGGTCAAGTTCGACCAAACTGACCTCTGGTTCCTGATCGTCTGACGACATGAACTCCTCGTCACTGTCGTCGTCCATTTGGGCAAGTCTTTTGTCTTGCCAAATCTTTTCGGTCGGGAGGAGTCGAGGAAGTTTTCACTTTAATCGCCCCTTTCCTAGTGTTTAGTGGGGAAAAGTCGAAATCCCTCTTGGAAAACGGTATTCCGGCCACCTCGCAGTATCATTTAATTGCTGACTTCGACTCGAAACGGGAGCCGTAGTGGTCGTAGTACACATCCGTTTGCCGTCCTGTCTTCCTAGGGACGAGCATCCTCTGCCATGCATATGGCCGGGATTGTACGGCTTTCCGTAACAGCTTTCCGCGGGGAGTCAGGCCTGTCGATTTCTTTGGTATTGCCTCGACTCACGATTCGGGAGTCTTACCTTTACCGGGCACGCTGGTATTTTCCGTTTTCTGAACGGCATCCACATCACCCACCGACTCCGTCTCGCTTGAATCCGATGTTACACTGCAGGGTGGTCTGTACACTGCCACCTCTGGATTTCCGGCAATTTTGGTCTCGTCAATGCGGACTTGTGCCGTATTCCACATACGGCCCGTTCTGTTGATAAACCTGTACCCTCTGGTACCACTGGAGTAACCGGTCAGGATGGCAGTAACTGCCGTGTACTTCAGCTTGTCTTTCCTAAGACCCTACGGGAGGAAGCCATAGGCAGTGCTCTCAATCCTGAAGAGATTCTTCAGGCTGGGAGGATAACCATGAAGCCTCTCGAAGGGTGTCTTGTATTCCAAGATCTTCTGGGGGATCCTATTCTTGAGATACACGAAGGTATTCAGGAATTCTGCCTAAAAGTTTTTCGCCAAACCAGTGTCTTTGCGCATGACACGGATCGCCTTTAACGCACTCTGATTGAATCTCTTAGCGATCCCGTTCTGATGAGGAGTGCACGTTAATCGCTATGTGCACGATCTCTTTCTCCTCATAGAATAATTCCGAAGCTTTGGAGCAGAATTCCCCTCCATTGTCGGTCTTGATAAGTAAAACTTTGCGGCCTGTCTGTCTCTCCATCCACTGAATGTACACTTTTATAAACTCTAATACCTGGTCTTAGGCCCTCAAAGGGTATATGCTAGTCCAGCGGGTGAAGTCGTCAGTAATAGCTAAGAAAAATTTAAAGCCTGACTTCGAAGCTACGGGAGCAGGTCCCCATACGTCCGCATGTATGAGCTGTAGCGGAGCTTTAGCCAAAATTTCGTCGTCTGTTTCTGACTTCGGCCGATTTGTCTTGCACTCCTGGCAAGCTGCACATGGGACCTTGGGTTCGGTTAGGGGAGCCATGCCTCACATGGCATCACCCTTGGACATACATCACACCATGCATTGTCCCGTGTTTTAGAGCCTTTCCTGCCAAAGCCTGAGATCGCCCTCCTTAGCTATCTTGCCAGGTCTTGGGCCGGTTCTGGTTGTGTCTGTGTTGGCCGCAGTCTTTATGGTTTCCATACTGGTCTTTTGTTCCTAGGAATCCATCACCGGAGTTGCCTTTACCAGAAACAGGCATCCGTTACACTGTAATTTGAAAGCCGGCGTTGCCTTCGGCGTCATAGGTCTGGTTCCTTGATTTATCTCGTTCCCATGTCGTACAAGCTTGGCGTGCTGCCTGCGAATCCGACAGGAGATTTTATGACGCCTTCTGTGTGTTCCCTACATTGCTGACAGTGTATCTGGCACCAGACACCGTGGAGGCTACTGTTCCGCGTTAAACAATGCTGGTACTTCTGGTGTATCCATCCACCATTTGGAGAGTATCGCAGGCCCGTTACTCCGTGAACCATCATCGATCGCAGCAGACATGGCCCGACGCACCCGAGTCCCAAATCCACTCCGTGGTCATCTTGGTGGGCGCAGAGTTCAATGCAGCGAAGAATTGCTGCTTGGAGTTGCCACGGCCTGACTTGCTGCAAGGTTTTCCTTGTCCCCTTCCGCGGCCTCGAGGTTCGCTACTGGAGGACCAGCCGGTTTCTTCCTACTCCAGAAGCTCTGTGACCTAGATAGCGGATGACCGGTCCGGTCCATCGGCTGCACTGGTGCACTGGGGAATTCATTTTGCTAATGTTCTCTGCCTCCGCAACGGAAGCACGTACCCCCGGGTACGTTGAATTTCTGACCGGACTTCATATTTCTCCCATGGCGAAGCGCACGGTCCGTGCCGTGGCGATGAGGGCTTCCCTGACCCTTGCAAGAGTGTAATCAGCGTCCAGCCAAGCATTGATTAAACAAATTTTGAGGGCGAAGTTAGCCGACAATCCCCTTATGAGCTGTATACAATAGAGGTCGTCCGACAACGCTGTCTTGGTTGCTTAAATTCGCATGGCGACCTTCTCTACGCGGGCAATATACTCCTCGATAGACTCCTGATCCTCCATCTAAAGTGAGAAAAATTGGTAGAAAAGTTGCCATGTCCTTTTCTGTGTCGTGGGTTTGTACGTATCCTGGATCTTCTTAAGGAATGTATGGCACTCCCGCTCGTCGCTTTTCCCGGATAAGAGTGTCTGACGAATGCGTGGCTGGACCGAGAAGTAGATTATACTATAAGCCCTCTGGCACTTCTCTGAATTTTCGCATCTTCGCCTTGTTTTCGACCTGGACATATTTCAAAAGCGCCTGGTGCATCAGCACCATGTCCAGGTCCCTACGCCATTGTGCATAGTTACGCTCTGAGAGGAGGGTGATGGCTACTTTCTTGCCGGAAGACGAGAACACTGAATTTTTCTACATTTATCTAATTCGATGGTTTCCACAACGTCGGATATGTTGAAACAGAGGTGAGCGTGGTTTGGAAGGCAAGTAGATTTATTACTGATTTCAATTGGTTTCATTCAGCCATAACCATGGCGATTTCATTTGCATTCCAAATACGAGATTTGATGTGGCCGCACGGCTTGACATCAAGATAGCAAGTGAAAACCAAGAATGATGGCGGTCACAGAAAAAAATGCGGCAGGTTAGCTGACCCAAACTGTCAGCTGACTGGTTTCAACGCGCGCTTCGCAATCACGAAAATGCAGGGCGCAAAGGGCAAACAAATTCCATTCAAGTGTCCGTTGCCAGTGACGTCGTCTTCCGATTAAAGGGTGTGGTACGGCGGACAACGCACCGCCCATCACCTGGTTTCCCGACTCGGAATTTTGTTGGAATGCGGCCAAGCCGCTTGATTTAACCCCTAAAACCCTGCCGAAAAGTTAACAGGTCACACCTACATGCGGTAAAACTGTTCCTGTGCATTGAAATGATGCCATTTTCGATGTGCGATCAGAGTTTATCTTTTGGTCAGTCGTCGCATGCATCCAGCCAATAGGAAAGGAGTGTACACGCTCCTTTTTTGATAATCTAATTAAAAAATTACAGCTAATAAAATTGCAGTGGATCACACGCACTATAAACTCGGTCCCTTTAAAAAGCACATGTTCTTCTTCACGTGGCTTCCATGGCTGTTGTTAATGTCATTAAAGTTGAAGAAGCTATAATTAATGGTGTGCTTACAATTTTTATCGTGCTAACTCCGAACTGTTTAAATTGACGATCCACTAAATTTCTCGTGTTTAGTACACAAAAGCCACGTGCAATTTTAGTACTCAAAAGCCACGTGCGATAGCAGACAGCTAAAATCTGGGAAGATGACATCTTGCATTTCATTGGTGGAAAATGAGACACTAATGTCTGCAGCAAATACTCGACAGAGGTCGCTGCAAACACTGAAAAAAGGTGGCGATGCAGCCCAACATGGTTACTTGTTTTCAGCAATCGCAGGTGGGCGGAGCTAACTTGAAAATTGCATGCAACTGTACGCAGTCACTTCCTCCCGAGGTTTCTCGGCCTCGTCATCATTCATACGTTAACTACCACTGGACCCCTCCAGAACATAAGTCCTCTAGCACCATCATTTGTGTATACTGGAACAAATATGTGTAATCTTTTATATAGTCTCTTCCACCCTATGTCTATATACCATCATTTATCTTCCATACACCTCAAAATGGGTTTGTCGTGCTAAGGATACATTCATTTTCTATGGGTCTTTACATGGTTTCTTATCTATTACCTTGTAGTCATTAATGTAATCCAACACATGCATATCTAAGTAGATATTAGAGCTATCTATGATATCTTTTTATAAACTCCTGTTATAACCATTATGGGATACCTTTGGCTAAACTATACATGCTATGCATTCCTAAATATACATATTTATTCTGAATGTTCTTTCGGCTCTCTCCCTGTACTTGTTATCTAAATTCTCCTTTAACATCGTAATAGCACCTGGCTTGCGAGTGTCCAGTGCTGGTAAACACAGTGCTGACGTGAGTATTTCCCATGGTGCCCTGCACATTTTGCCACCTTCAGCTGTGCATGAAATTGCTGAGTTTGGGCACCATTGCTGGGAAATCCTTATGTCATAAAATTGTGATGCACTGAAAGCTAATAGCAAATATCCCAGAGAGCTAAAAGTGCAATAGGCGTGTTGTTAAATTAAGCACTTTTGAGCCAGTGCATAGCTAGGGATAGATAGTAGCTGAGTTAAACTTGAATACTGATAGTGCTGAGTTTAACTACGTGAAATCAGACAACAGTGGATGTTGTCTGATTGCTCATTTTGCAAGTGTCTTAGTCTTATGCATAGTAAATTGTGAGTAATGTAAACCTTTTACAATAATACTTGCCACTAATGTTGCTGTAGAACTTAAAATTAAACCAAGGCCTTCACTTTTCTACTCATGCTATTACAGAAGGGCTAAACTGTTTCTTGAATTTAACTCAGCCTTAGTACAATATGCTTAAATTATGAGATACATGCACCTTGAAAGCTTTTCTATGCACCTATTCACATTATTTAATTATTCACATGCCATTGCATTTTAATTCACATACCTTTAAATTGGAAAAAAATAAAAAGATCACGCTGAAAAACTCGAAAGATATTAGCTGCATTTCAATATGGCGATGCTTTTTTAGGTTTCAGCCTACGCCTATGGGAGCACGGACAAAATGTCTGATTTAAGCAGATAATTTGTCCGTAATTTAATTATCAAAAATGGCAGAACTTAGCCATGTTTTGGTGGCTAAGGTGGCTGGCTAGGTGCTAACAAGCCGATTGGCCGGAGCTGAATTTAACAAAGCTGTCCGCTAGATGGCAGCTGAATTTAGCAGGACGGGCACCAATGCTGAATTGACGTCTGGCCACTCCAGTGTCTTCCCGGAGTGGTTTCCTCTAGCACATCCTTCGGCGGTTTTGTCAGCACGACCAGTGTGATCCGAAGAACCACCACAGCCTCTGCGGTGAGGTTGCGAACTGGCACTGCCGCAAAGGCGGGGAAACCGGCTGCACGCTCCCATATACCATACATGGCCCTCTCTACATAATCCGCCACGAAATGAGGTTGGACCAGCATTAACTGGCATGTTGGCAGGTCTTAGGCCAGCACACAAGGAAACGAAGCCGTGCACCCCGAACGCAGGGTCACGTCCCACAGGGCAGTGAGGCCATACGGGGTCGCTAGACGGTTCACTTGCTTTGTTCGCTGGGCTGCCACCAGGTCAGGGACCATGGACTCCCGGCTGAGCACACCTGGTCCCGATGGACTCGCAGCCTGCACAAACGGGTATTGAACCGTCGGTGAGTCGTCAAAATAGAAGTGGCACCTTGTGCAACTGACAGTCAAGCCAACGTGGATTAGGACGTCTGTACCCAGTAGCACCATATTCACCAGCTGATGCACGACCCGGAACAGGAAGCGGCAAGGCCTGCCCAGCAACTGCAAGGACTGGTCCACATCGCCCACATAGTCCATGGGTAGCTTGGAAGCCGACAACAGCTTTCAGGCCCCTGCCCGACATGGCAACCATGGCGCACCCAGTTGCTCCTGGATGCAAATCGTCATCAAAGCAACATCTGCTTCCGTGTCGACCGTGGCGAACACCCGCATTTGTCGTTCCAGCAACACCGTCAGTATGCATTCCAGGTGCACCACGCAACACGCGGGTCACCAGGATCACCCTAACAACATGGAATTTAGCAGCTTATGTAATTAAATAGTCTTCTGGATGCTCAGAAACGTTTTGCCATCCAGTTTATTTCGAAATGTAATGCAAAATTGACTTAAGAATGCAAAACGTTTTCATATACACAGAAAGTTATTTATTCGCTATGAAGTTAACAACTCTTTGAATTAAATATTTTTAGATGTTTAAAACGTTTTTCCATCCTTTTTGTTTCAAAATGTAACACAACATTGACTTATGAATACGAAATATTTTTATACATTCTGAAATGTATTTATTTACTATTAAATCACAAGAGAGTAGTTATGGTCGAAATAACATTTAACCAAACTTCTTCGGAAGGTTTAGTACAATTCCGCATTGCAGTAATTAAGGGTTCCGATACAATAAAGGAATTATTATTCTCATTTCTCTTGCTAGACATGTAAATTCATGCGAAACTCACCTTAGCTATTTTTGCTCTGACCCTGCATGGTTATTCTCGTCCAGGAGATTTAGACACACTTAGGCTAGGCGCATGCTAGTTGTTTCTTTCAAGACATTCTAAACGATGCTCATGAGATGCCTACGCACGTTTCTTGATGTGGTGATCAATCAATGGGCGTCTGCTTTTTAATATGGCGTCAACTGACGAGCTGCTGTTTATCATGGATGTATCTCATCATTAAATGAAAATGCTAACGATTAACCTTGTTAATCTTTTTTATACTTGGCATGAATCTCAAATTTATCCTATTTCTAAATAAAAACAGCTCCAACTTCGATTCACAGTTTATCTTGATTTGATACATGTGTATTACTTTGGTTGCTGTATTCCAATTAAGACTCGGACTGATCATCCAATTAAATAATTAATATTTCCGACACATAAATAAATATTTTCGTGTCAACCATGAAATAAATACAAATGCCGAACAAAACGATGAGAAACTCATGATTTAACAGACGCAAAATAGGCGTCAAACGATTGTTTTTCGCCATAGCATGGCTGCCCCTTATAGGAAATAATAGCGGACAGTTTTAAGGTCGAGTTGCAAAGTCGCGTCCAATCAAAATGTTGTCACTGTCACGTCGCTCCTAACATGGTTGCCGCCATTACACATCATGGAACACAATTTTGCATCGTTATAGACTAAGCAACGGAAACGCCTAGCATGTCCCAAGCCTTATTCTCTGCTGCACACACAAAACTTGTTAAGCTGCACTGCACTGAGGCCAGATTATTCTAATGAGCAATTAATTACTCCATCTGAAATTTTGCTGTGTCTATGATATGAACACTTTGTCCATGTGAGCAGTTAGTCCAGATTAGGTTAGAATTTTATCCTTCATAGTGGCATGGGTTCTCCTGAAAGTCTTCTAAGGAGTAAGTATACCTCTCAAACAAAACCTGGTTAGGTCCTCTCACTAGTTTTTGTCACTCAGAAGGCCCATTTTGTCTAAGTCCTGTTTATTTTGGATTTAGCATGTGACAGGTAGTATTTTTCATTTATGGGTTTTCCATTAGTTTTGTTTGGTTTAACTTCCAATTACTTCCAATTCATTAAGTTACTTTTAAAATCTGCCATTACTGTTGATTGGTTGCTGATATATGAAAATATGTATCCCAGGAACTCCTTGGGGATCCTGGGAGGTATTTCTTGGGTGATGGCCTACACTTCACTGTAGAGGGTAAAGTGGTCCTTAAATCAGTGGTGAGCAGGACTGTTGGTAAGATTAGTCAGACAAACAAATGGAAACTAAAATGAGGGAGTTTCCCTAATCACTCTCAATCAGCAGAAGCAAAACATTAAACATTGTAATTCTAAATTGTCAAAGTGTAAAGAAAAAATCAAGGATCTGAAGAACTGCAGGTTATTTTTGGCTCTGAATTTTGGCTTACTTATTGAACAGACAGATTTGATGACTATGGTGGTGTTTTCATAGCCCATTTCAACTATGTAAACTTAAAATGAGCAATTGAACTGGAAACTGGCTGCGAGCTTGTAATTTGTAGCATAACAATAAACAATGTAAAAAAAGCATTCTTATTTCCATACTAAAGACCTAATGTGTTGACCTTACAAACTACATTAGTTCACCTTAAAAATGAACATACCTTTATTATTGTTGGTGGTGATTTTAATTTCCCAGGAAGTAATTTGGATAATGATGCTTATATGTCATCTGCGCTATATCCTGCTAGCTTCCAAAATATTTTAGATATATTGGCCGACTTTTTACTAGAGCAATTAAACACTGCTAAAAAGCTAACAGTATTCTTGAGCTTGTAATTACCAATATACCTGAATGTATTCTAACTATCAAGACGGAGACAGGTAAAGGTGATCGTGGTCAACAGGCTCAAAGTAAGCTCAAAGTAAATTCTCAGCAGTAACATATGGCTTTTCAATTTAACAGAGCAGATTGGGGCGGACTTAAAAATTGTTATTGAAAATCTGACCATGGGTCCAATTTCTTAATCGTTATTAAACGTTAATGATAAATGAGAGCATTTTAACATTACTCAAACAACAGGACTAGTTATTTATTCTAAAAAAGCTTACCTGTTCTGAGGGGGAAGAAACTGTCATTTGAACCCATTCAAAGTTAGAATGCTCTTTATAAGGGTAGCCTTAAATGGCATAAAATTTAATTTTACAATGATGTTGGTGTCCATTCTAGCAAGGTGGCAATTGTTGTAAATGTTACTTTACGGGCAGCTGGCCACATGGCAGACATGCCTCAACAAGTGCTTTTTTGTTTACACAATGAATTCGGCCTTAATGAAAAATTTACCTGCACTTAATTACATTTAGGACATCCCTTGGTCTTGGGCTTGCACACATTAGTTAAAACATTTAGGCATTAGAACATTAAGGATATGCTTTCTCTTTTCTGGGACAAAGACACTATAATCCTTTGATGCATTTGATATCTTAGACAACTAGGAGAGTTGTGGGACCTTAGTAAAAACGAATCCAATGCAAGCTACAAGGGCAGACAGTACACTGGGGATTTATTAAAAGTAAACAAAAACCCATTTACCTTTGCTTCTGTAAGTTCTTTCTTTGTCCTGGCCGATTTTCTTCTGACTTCTCTTTACGGCAAACATGTAAACATTTCGTATTTTATGCTAGAAAGAGAACGGCTCCGAAACACATTAGAAGCAGTGGAAAAAAATTAATCCTGTTCAGTTCTGGTGAATTTGATTTTTATTTTCACCTTAGCAAAACAGACCACACTTCCCTTAGGCCTACACATGGACCACAAAAAGATAAGCGCCAAAAACTGCTATGTGGTAATAAACAATTTAGAACATACCCCACAGTAACTCTCAATTCAGAAATAAAAATTCACTCACATAAAGTCGAATTTTGATGTATTAGATTCACCCTGAGACCTTGAGTACCATTAAGCGTGTTTATTGTTACATAATTCATGCTCTACATTAGCGTGCAAGCGTCCATTATGGGCGTGACAAGGAACCCCGAAAAGAACAAGTGGCACCCCTCGTATGGGCGAAACGCCATTGGCAAAAATGCCATAGTTGGTCTCAACTTAAGGCGCTGTCTGCTGCGCCAGGCGATGCAGGAACACATTCCTTCTCCCAATCTTGAAGTCGTTGAACCAACTGGGATGGGTACGGAGACATGATGAGTGGCGAAGTAACATCGGCTGCGATGATATCGACCCTCAGCTTGGTGTCACGCTGGACCCTGGTGATAGGTTGCTTGGCAGGACCTCTGGTGGAATCATTAGTGGTTCTGGGTCTGGAAAAGAGCAAAGAGGAGGTACTGGATGAGGATCTGGAACAAGACTGTCGTGGTGGCTTCACAACTGGTCTACATGTCTGCGCCAGTGTTGTCCGCGGTCGGTGGGAACTGGGATAGTCACTGGGATGCACTTTGCTTGGGTGCCATATACTCTGGCAAATACTGTCGTTCACAGTAAACTGTCGGTTCCATGGGTTAGACTTTGCATCATATTGGAGGTCCTTGAGCTTTGGCGTGAAGCAATGGTGGCATGCTTGATTACGTTGTTTTCGATGAACATGCAGAATTCTTCCAATGTGATGCTAGTTCCGTTGTCAGAGATGGTTGTCTAAGAAATTCCATGAGTGGCAAACAGCATGCGTAGCACTCCTATGGTTGCTTCAGAATTGGTGGATGACACTGAAACCACTTCCAACCATTTCGATGAGGAATCGACGGTGAGCAGGAAGATCGGGTTCTGGAACGGTTTTGCTTGATCGATGTGACCATGGTTTCGCGAACTCCCAAGGAAATGTAAGCACCTTCAATGGAGCATGGCGGGTTTCCTGGCAAGCGTCATACATTTTCAACAAAGCTTCAATTTGGCTGTCTATCTTTGGTCACCATACGTAGCTTCTGGCAAGAGCTTTTGTATACACAATGCCTTGATGCCGTCTTTTGCAGCACACGGAATGACAACACGGCGGCCCCACAGCAGACATCCTATTGTGTGTGTATAGCTTTGTTTACCGGCAGATGAACGGTTGGAATTCATCATCGGTGGATTGGCTTGGCCATCACCTAAACACCCAAGTGAGGACCTGAGACAGCATAGTCATTTGCAGTGTCCTTTGTGATGTGTTTAGCCTTAATAGGTGGTTTCTCCAGCGCTTCAAACAGCTGAACTTTGGTTGGTGGAGGAACAGTGACGTACCAAGCAGGAGCGGGTAGGCAACTCAGCCTGTTGGCACATAAGATAGTCTTTCTTGGCTTGTAGACAAGTGTATAGTTTCATCCATTCAGCATCTGCCTTAAGCAATACATACGCAGTGAGAGAATTTGGGGAGTGCAGCAGTTGGATGACAGTAAACATAGAAGTGGTTTGTGGTCTATACAGATCTCAAAGTGTTGTCTGTAAAGGTAGTTGTGGAACTTTTTGACTATTGATGATGGCAAGAGCCTTCTTGTCGATTTGAGAGATCCGGCGTTCTGTGTCATTCATTGTATGCAAGTGACGCAAGACAGGAGCTTGCATATCTTTGGAGAGTTGATGACCAAGGACCACACTAATGCCATATGGTGATGCGTAGCATGTCTAGATGATTGGCAGGGAACAGTCAAAAAAGACGAGCAAGGTGTCAAAAAACGGCAACTGCTTTACTTCCGCGAATGTTTTTGCATGTCGCATTGTTCATTCCCACTTGGAACCCTTGTCCAGTAGATGGTGAAGTGGTTTAGCGATCATAGTTTTTCCTTGAATGAATTCATCCTCGGTAGAAGTTCAGCAATCCGAGAAATGTGTAAAGTTCTTCACTGTTCACAGATTTACAAGATCCAGGCAGGCCGGCCGCACCCCATGCTCGTGATGTCTACGGTTCTTCGGTCAAACGGCACACACATCAACACCGAAGAGGAGATGGCAAGGGAGCTCGCCGCACAGTTTTTTCCTGTCGACAACCCCACTTCTGACAGCCCTGAACATAGGGCACTATGAGCAACCTTTATAGCAGCACTAGTGACCGACCTAGACGCCCTCTTTACGCAGGGCGAACTGACGAGGGTAGCGGGGTCATTCCACCCGGCAAAAGCGCCCGGACCTGATGGGATACCCACAGTGGCGTTGCCCCACATTCTGCAAGCAGCCAGAGGGACCTGGCAGCGGATTCTTAATGCTTGCCTAACCGAGGGATAATTTCATAGGACCTAGAAGTTCGCACGGGTGGTATGGGTGCCAAAACCAGGTGACTTATCGGTGCAACCCATCTGCCTGCTGCCTGTCCTGGAGAAGGTCCTGGACAAGCTCTTGGCCAAGCGCCTTGCCTTCCAACTCGAGAAAGAAAGGCGGCTTTCCCCGGACCAGTACGACTTCTGGGAGGGCTGCAGGACTCAGCAGGCCATCAACAAGTACATGTACACGGTCCAGGCAAACCGGGCGGGCGGGAGCCCAGTGGCGCTGGATATCAGGAACGCATTCAACTGCGCCTGGTATCCAGTTATCTTAAATGATATTCGGCAGGCTGAGTGCCCCTGCAACATCTTCGTACTCATCCTCGGCTTCGCAGAGGACAAGACTGGCACTGTTTCACCCTGCAAAGAGGGTAACGCAGCCTTCAGTCTGCCGAGTGGGCAAAAGGGATATTTCCTGTTCACCCACCATGAAGCACCTCAGACTGCTCGTCGATGCGATATTAAACAAGACGGCTGCGTGACCTGGACAGCAGCTTGAAGGAGCTGCCTAAGGGGCAGCCCGGCTGACCGCGGCTTAGCTGCTCCGCCCCCCACTAGCAGACATTCGGAACGGCCCGGCGAGCCATCCTCTTTGTGATACGGACTGCCCGGCTCTTACAAGGGGCAGGCCGTGAAGATCAAAAACAAGCCGAGATTAAGTTTAGCGTGACCTCACCATCCCAACCACCACCCTGTTATCCCACCACACCAATGGCACGTCCCCTTGATTGCGGCAAATGTCAGGCAGTAGATCGTAGAAGGAGCAGATATGCCTTTATAGCCATCGGGGCTGGTGAGGCGGAGGCTCAGGACTCATGTTTACAGGAGTGCCCGTGTTGTGGATGGAGCGGACTTTATCGGTAGTCGGCTGAAGGTTCTCCTTGTCAATTTTGAAACCCGGATATGTAATGCTATCAGTGTTGATGATGCATTTGTCACCCTTAGCAAGGATACTGGCTTTTACGAACTGTCGTAAGACCTCTCTGAACCTTGTGGCAAGTTCCTTCTTGGACCGTCCATGAATGAGTACGTCGTCAAAGTACGGTTAGACTCCTGGAATGCCAGCAAGTAAGGTCTCAATGAATCTGGAAGATTCCTGGAGCAGAATGGATTCTGAATGCTCCCTTGTGTGTGATGATCGTTTGAGCTGTGGAAGAGGCGTTGTCCATTTTTAGCTGCAGATACGCTTTAAAAAGATCCGCTTGAGAATTTCTACCAGCCCAGATGACATCAGAGAGATTGTAGGCACCGGATAGGGATTTAACTTAAATGCTTTGTTAACCGTGCATTTGTAGTCACTGCAGTTGGATAGAACCGTGAGGCATCTCTACCCATTAGGCATCTGTGACCCATTTAGTGAAGGTTGTGGGCTCCAGAACTCCAACTTGCACGAGCCGGTCGATCTTCTTGTCGATCTTTAGTCAAAGTGCAAAAGTCAATGTCCGAGCCTTGTAGCAGACTGAAGGGAACTTTGGATACAGGCGTAGCGTAACCTTTGGTCCTTTGAATTTGCCTGGTCTTTTGCTGAATACTTTGGAGGACTCAAAGATGATAGTCTCTAGGTCGTCAATCTCCATCTTGAGTACCTCCTCGTAGCTTGATGCCAAGTTGCTCGAAATAATTTGCACCTAGCAGGCCGCGATGATTTTTATGCACAGCCTGTACTGGAAGCGAACCTTGGAAATCACCATACTGCGCATTGCCGTTAATCATGCCAAGGGCTGAGACTGGCAGTTGATTGTAGTCTCGTAGTGTATACGGTCATCTGTCCAACATTGGTCGCTTCTTCTTTGGGAAGATCCGGTGGAACGTTCCCTCGTTGATGATAGTCAACTTCACACCGGAGTCGACTTCTAACTCACAGGCTATGTTGCTGAATAGAACCGTGGTAGCTGTGGATTCGGCAGTGTCCAAGTTTAGAGCAGCTGGTCAGACGTTCACCTGGTAGCAGTTCTTGCGTTCGTTCACTCTTGCTTGTAAGTGTTGAGTTTTCGCAGTCTTGCTGTGTGAACTGGACGTGGGAGTATCCGATGGTTGCCGTTTGAGCTTAAAACGTCAAACCTTTTTGATGTGCCACATCTTGTGACAGTAATGGTATTCTGCAGACTTGAATTTGCGATTGGCTTATAGGTGTGATCTTCCACAGCTTGGGCAGAGTTGTCCTATATACTCAGAATGTGTAGTTAGTCCCGTTTTTTTGGTACTCTTGTAACTGGCCTCGCAGGACTTGTCTGGCTTGGATTTGGAAGACAGCTTCCCAACGGTGCTTGGTTGTGGCATGCAGTGTTGTGGCGGTTAGCTGCTTTGGAAGCTATGGCGTTATTTTCCGCTTGGGCAAATGTCAGTGTGGACTTGGCTAGAAGTCTTCTTTGGAGAGCTTCTTCGCGCATTCCACAGACAAGGCGATCCCATAGCATCAGCAAGAGTGTATCACCGAAGTTGCAGTGCTAAGCTAACTTCCGTAACTCTGCGATGTACGTAGCAACAGTTCCGTTTGGTCCCTGATTCCTATAGTGAAATTAAAATCGTGGGTAGACCTCATCCGGTTTTAGGGGTGAAACTAATGAGGTAACCAGAGAAAGTCTTGGCACAACAGACACTGTAGAAAACTGCTTGTTTCTGGTTGTCTGTTTGCATAGTTAGCTTTCTTGAAGAAACTGGCATGCTGGGAGTAGCCATCCCAGGAATCTGGCTGGGAGATATCAAACTCCTCCAGGTGTTCCAATGTTGCCATCTTTTTCCAGTGTGTACTTACATTGATCAAAAAAAGTTTCTGTAGCCTAACACGTTTTGGTTGTGGTCCTGGATTGCTGACACATGTTAAGTGTAGTTCTGTGCGACCCACGCAACATTAGACCTAACACACAAAGGCTGGTTAGTTTGTTTGTGGAGGCCTAGAAATGGTTCTTTTTATTGCCTTAAAGTTTAAGTTTGTTGATTACTTGTATTTCTTTGCTGCTGAATTCGATCCCATCTTCGTCGCCAATTTTGTAGATTCACCCTGAGGCCTTGAGTACCTTTAAGCTTTTTTATTGTTACATAATGCGCGCTCTACATTAGCGTGCAAGCGGCCATTACAGGCGTAATAAAGAGCCACACAACATACAAGTGGCATTCCCTCATATGGGCAAAATGCCATTGGCAAAAGCGCCATAGTTGGCCTCAACTTGAGGTGTCGTCTGCTGCGCCAGACGATGCAGAAATACAACAAGCACACCTGCCATGTGCTACAAAAACGATGTGCTTAGCAACACAGGTTCACACTAGAAAAGAGCTTTAGCAATAAAGAGAGAAGTGCACAATATGGAGGATCCAAGAGACTCACAAAAATGGGGTTAAAGAAATGTTCTGAACCCCTATTGACCAACAATGAACTAATTGATGGGCCACCACCCCAGTGGTGCCATCTGAAGCCACGTGTGAGAAAGAGAGAAAGAGGAAAATCAGAAGGGGGATGGGTGTAAAGGAGATCTCTAATATTCCCCTAACTTTTTTCTGATTGATGGGAGGCCCGGTTCATATGGTCCTCTTTAACCAATGAGCCACCCTTCTGAAGCCTTTATTTGGGGATGGGTTGAAAGAATGGGAAGTTTAAATTCACCTTCTATGGCGAGCTATCTAAAAGTTTACCCTTTATGTTCCTGGCATCCAAATACAACTACACAAGTTGTTTTAGAAGGGCTAGGCAAGGAAAACACATTTCCCTTAAGCTCACATGCAGACACTAATTGAATTGCTAATGCTTATGTTAAACATCTTATGACACACACTCCAATATGGCATTCAAACACTTATAAACAAATAGCATACATAATGCCTTTACTGGTGGTGGCCAAACGATTTTTCCAACCCATCTAAAACTCAGAATGAAAACAACAATGCAGAACAGCGACTTACACACATTTGGTTTGTATGCAGACAACAACAAGACAAACAAATTGCCATAAATAACAGCAATCACCAAATACTATTGGGTTGATGGATTACACCCCCTACCGCATGGCATATTACTGGCTGCTAGTAGGTTACTGAGTTGAATTGAATTGAGACTTGATTCCATCATCGGATATAAAAATTCGGCCACTACTTTGATGGTGACACAATGACTCCAGGGCTCGTTGCTGTGGTACTAGTTTGTCATGTATCTGTAATAGGCACGTCTTTTTACTGGCTTGTGTGTTACTTATCGAACATAAACTTGCTTCAGTAATTTCCTCCTGCCAAATAGTTTCACAATGGCAGTAATTACCTTGAGATATTTATTTGCTGCTTGAAAGTATCTGTCCACAAGTTCATGAGCTCAGGTTCCAGGCACCTTGGACTTTGCTGTGGTTATTGGAACTTGTCCGCATCATTAAGCATGTCATCCTCATTAACTTTGAAAAATTGTAACCAAAAGCAGAGCCTTACTTTAAGATCTCCATTAAATGTTTTTATTTTAAATTTTGGAAGCTTGTAGGTCCTTTTGTCACTTAAAGCTGAAGGTGCTATCGTCTGTGGTGACGAAGATAATACCAAAGCATCAATCCTTATTTGCATCATCAATGCATTTAACATAAAAAGGGTTGATCAATGTTACAATTCCAGTGCAGTCTTTCTCCAACTTTTTGTACTTAACGCAGATGATGATTCTGATGTGGTTTTGCCAATTTTGCTTTAGCCTCTTTAAAAGTCCTCAAGAAACTGAAATGAAGAGGTTTCCTTGCCTTTTTTAATTTATCCATCTTGAAATGGTAGGTTGTTCAGAAATCTGGTGTTTACAAGTGTTTCTCAAAGTAAAAATCACGTCCAGGTCACCAAAAATGTTGAGTGTGCCAACTACTAAGCCAAAGAAATTATTCACTACAATTGTGATCAGCCTAACCATGAAGAACACTGTAGAAATTAAAGAATCACTTTGCATGTATTAAACTTTATAACACATAAAATCTAAACATTTTCCGCCTAATACCCTGATAATTAACTTAATTAACTAGCTAAAGATGCATGAAATAGTTGGACTGGGGTCAGTTTAAACAGCTTTCTTGAAAGCCAAAAGCTGAACTGAATACAAAACTGCCAAAAAGAGCACATTTCCAAGAAGGCAAGGCAAGAAAACATTCCTAAAACCTTGAACAAAACGACATGGCTTCAGCAAACATAATGCAAGCTTAACATAAACAAAAAAGGGTTGCACAAGACCTGTAAAATGACACCACAATGCAAGAGACAAAACTTGGCATGGCTAGCAGGAAATGCTTAAAAACAAGCACAACTTCAAAATTAAATAAAAATCAAAAATCGAAATGAATTATAATATTAGGCAAGATAAAAATCAATAAAATCAGTCATTGCTATATTTAACATTTTGTTCAGCTCCTTATGTAGTGCATTACTCCGCATCATTTAGTGGTGTTTTTAATTTATTTTGTGAAATAAACACCTTAAATATAAAATGAAATAAACAGCCAGCAAAAGTATAACCATGTGTGAAATCTTTTCGCATTAACATATGTTAACTAGTAATTCTCTAGCCTTAACTGTAAAACGTTTTGTGCTAAGGTAAATAGTTTATCTGCCTCAACCTTGATATGGAAACATTGTTGCTAACCATACTTGAACGCCTGTCTAAATATTTGTAATAAACATTGTAATTAGTTTGTATGGTGTTTAATAAATGTTGCGTAATTTAAACTGCAGCTGTTTTTAAGTTAAAAATTAACCCAGCAATTATAATATGACTTCAAATAAATCATACAAAATGGTACAATCAGTTTCATTTGGTTGTTTTCTTTTTGCAGTGAAATGTAATGGTAGTATGAAACTATAAACATTGATCTGTATCTTTTACTAGGCTACAGTCAGCTGGTGCTACTGCCTCGCACAACAAAAGAAGTTTCAAAAATTGTGGGCTATTGCAATAAAAAACATTTAGCTATCTGTCCACAGGGTGGAAATACTGGCTTAGTTGGTGGAAGTGTTCCTGTATTTGATGAAATCATTCTTTCTCTATCTCGTTTAAATGACGTCGAAGAGGTAGACCCAACATCAGGTGAATATTAAATTATTTTATTAATTATTATTGCTTTCTAACATTGTAATTTAAACATTTAGGTGTTGTGGTGTGTCAAGCAGGGTGCATTCTTGAAGAGCTTGACAACAAATTGGAAAATCATCAGCTAATGGTCCCATTGGACCTCGGAGCTCGTGGAACTTGCCAAATTGGTGGTAATGTGTCAACCAATGCTGGAGGGCTAAGGTTGATGCGCTATGGATCTCTTCATGGAAATGTCCTTGGATTGGAAGTGGCAAGTTCATTAGCATGTTGAATTTAATTAAAACAACATCTTGAAGATGACATCCTTTTCATCTAACCTTCCAAAAAATACATAGATGTAACTTTTGTAAATATGTGGGGTCTGCCAGGCCATTTATTTACTGGCCAACTTAGTGCTAAGGAGTGATGAACCAAGCTAAGAAAAACCACGATACAGTACAGAACAATACAGAAAGAATGTTACATAAGTAGATTATAAGCTATATATATGTGTGTGTGTATTTAAATTAAATATATTAAAAGATCAAATAAATTAAAGAGAGGGAAAAGTAAATATCGAGTGCTCAAAGCGCTGGTTGAGAATGCTGCCAGGAATACCTGCTGAAAAAATGTTATTACGAAAAGTTTTTATGGTGTGGTCCCCAGCTCCAGCTAATAGCTACATCACCTTAAGTTGACCCTTACTGAGTAACCACTTTACAACGTAGTGTGAATGTGTTAGCAGAAGCTGCAAGCACCCATGCAATGCAGTATGTTGGCCAAACCATTGGTTCATTTAAGTTGTCAAATATAATTTAATAATTGGTTTTTGTGTAGCTTTTTCCTGATTGCATTGTCTGATGAACAATGCAAGGTTAAGCGTGCTCATGTATAAGGGACAGGGATTAGTAATGTTAATACAAATGTTAGTTTTTTAAAGGTTATTTGGTAAGGACTTGTTCGAAATTAAATAAGGAGCCTCTAAAGTGCAAGTGGTATATTTATGTTACGTACTGGTATATACTGGTATATTTATGTTAAAATATTTTTGTGGATAGAGATAGATGCATCAGCAAATGTGGCACTTATAACCATGTCTGGATATGCTTAGTCTGAGTTTGTCCATGAATTGTGAACGTTAAACGTGCACGGCTGGCTCTGGGTGTAGCTTTCCAGGTGGTGGACGTTTTGTAAGACTGGTGTTTGCAGTCTTCTTCTTCCTTCTCTCTATGGATGCCAAGCATCTGTATTCCTGTTAAAGGATAATTGAGTAGACTGGACTAGTCACTACACAGTATCAACTCTTGAAAGTAAAGACATTAAAGGCAACTTCCATTTTCTGTATGAAAAGTGATGAATTATTCACTGCTGATTCTTCTCAAACATAAACTTATTTATTGATATTATTAATATTTATTCTCAGTGGAATTTAAACAACTAAGCTTATATCACAAACGTCCAATAGTTCTTTTCTGCCTCGCATGCTGCCAAATTCATCCATGCACGTGATGTTTTCATATCAGGAGCGCATTTCCAACAATGTATTATGTGGTTTCTTTATGTTAGCATCATGATCTTTGTCTTGGGGATCAGGCGTCTATCTCTCATTATTCAACAATTTGGTATTCACAATCCCTTTGATTACAAAACTCCTTGAACTCTTGTTGCCCACAGGAAATAATTTTCCTCATTCAGTCTTTCAACAATAGAGATTTCATCAAACTCACTTGTAGCCTTGTTCTTCTCTTTTCACTTGGGTGTGGCAGCTCCTTTTGTTCTCACTGATATTCCTTTCCACTGTTTTCCAGTTAAGTTTCCTTATCTTTCAGGTACTGGAATCTTCTTCCTTTGACCCAACTTGTCCGAGGCATGCTCTGCTATTAATTTGTTGTGGTTTTTGGTTCAACAAAGGTTCAAGTTTAGGAAAATTAACAGATTTAATGGCGAGTAACATTACGCAATACAACCACACTCATCTCCATGACTGGGTAACTGTCAAAATTTACACACATACCAGGTGTCTCCACATGATGGCAATCAACAAGTTTTACCAATAAGGAAAAGGTATTGTAATAACATGAGACACTGACAGTTCTTGTTGATGGCTACATTCATGTTTTCCTGTGGTTTACCATATCAAAGAACTTGTCACGTGGTCATGAATGTCTTCTCCATCAGCTACATGAGTTGAGAATAGTTGTTTTAAATTAAGATGCCATAGGTGCAGGTTCTTTTGATTAGTACACAAAATGCAACTTTAACCGAAGGTGACATGATGAACACTATTTTTGCTTTGTTTCAATTATAATGAATTTATTGCCTGAACTGGCTAGAAATTCTTTATCATCCCATTTTTCAATAGCAATAGCCAAATTCTTATTGCTTTGATGGCTTCAGCATGAATAACCCAAGTGTCAACGTTATCCTTGTCTAGCATTTCCAAGCAGGTGGTTAGAAAACTTGCCATTTCCTTGAAGTTTTTGCAACATTGTTCACAAATAATTTGGTGAATTGAGCACAATTCCTTTGTATTTATTTTAATGTTGCACCTCCTGTTTTCGTTTAGGAACACCTGTTGTCCTAGGTGACTTACTACAAAAATCGTCAAAGCTCGAACCACAATATCTTGGCTTTCACTCTATACATTTTGATGAAACTTTCAGTGAGTTTGCCTTATTGACAGCTATATCCACAAAAAATTTCACACAATTATGCCGATAACCTTTTGAGACACAGCATATGCATGTATAACTTTAAGAAACTATCACGGAAGTCCAGTTACATGATTGGCAGTTTGCCATGGAGATGTACCTGATGGAATGGGACCATGCGAGAAAGAACTGGTAAGGCAGCATGGGTTGAGCTAAAGAAGCGCTTCGTCGAGGATAAATAGTTTTCATGTAAAGCTGCCCTTATCTCTGAGCTGATCAACATTCACGATGGTGCGTGCCGAAGCATGTCAGACTACTTGAATTATAATAAGTCAGCGACCCAGAAGCTAAAGACCAGAAGATTATTCCTAATATCATCCTGCACAGCCTGGAAAGGGGCACTGGATGGCAATTAAATGCTTATTATGTTATCTTTGTGGAACAACCAGACAGAAGCTAGTTTTCTGTAAAGCTAGAAATTCAATGATTGTTGGATACACCTTTGCTGATTACACTAACAACATAAACTGCAAAAGGTCCATCACTGGATATATGCATTTAAGCTAGGTGAGCAGCAATTTAGTAGAACTCCAAGAAGCAGCAGACACCTGTGCTTTTCACAACTGAGCCGAACAATTAGGCTATGAAGAGGTCTGATTGAGTTGGGAATCACCTGAGCTGAGAAGCTGGTCGTAATCTTTTGTAACAAGGGAGCTGTTCATCTTTTAAAGAACAGCACCCACCATGCTCGTACAAAGCACATCGGCATGCATCACTGCTGCATTTGCAACACACGCAAATGAGGATGCACAAAGGTAGCCTGGTTTGTCACTGAGTACATGATTGCAGATTCGCTCACCAGGCAGGTAGAGCACCAGAAGATAAACAAGTGCAATCACGCCATAGGCATGACAGCTGAAGCATAATAAGAAATGTTTTGACGTACGCTTACCTTTTTAGTTATTTCCATCCTAGTCCTAGCTGTTTTAACTTGAGAGTATATAGGGAATTCAAATGGACCAATAGAAAGAGAGCCTGTTATGTGATTAGTCCTTTCGGTCCATAACTGCCGCTCGTTACCATGTGTTTGTTGCTGGTAGTTGTTTTTTTCCTTTAAAAAACTTCATATGTATCATGGCTGTGGCTTTCTGTACAGGGAACTGACATGGCATGAATCCTTTTGACGGAGAAGATTGTGAATTCAATGTCATCAACTTGCAAGATTCTTCCAAAATGTTAAAATCTTCTCTCACTTAGCTTCTGCTCGTTTCTGTGTGGTTGTTTTGGCCGCCATTTTACTGGCTTCATATGCGCCGTGGATGTGGCTTTCTCTATGTGGGTACTCCAGGAAGAATAATCAATAATCTTAATCTTTCTGATTGGTTAAGGCCCAGGGTACACTTGTTTAAGTCTGGCCATATTTGTGGATACCCTGAGCATGTAAAAAAGCTGTTAACAGAGTAATTAAAGTTTATACTCACATCCAGTAATTTCGTCAGTTATTGCTGTCATCCAGATAATTATTAATATATTCCAGGCCTCCCATGTCCATGAAAGAGCTACAACTTTGATAGCTTGTAAGCTTGCAAACAAGATCTTGCAGAAGCTGCGACTTTGGACTAACCATTTCATGATGGCCAGCTGATGCTCTAGATTGATGCATTGCATCAGGGCGATGGGCGCTGCACTTCAGCAACTCAACAAAGGATAACTGCAACTGCTTGTGTTCTTCTCCAAAATGCTATCACTGTCACAACGGAAGTTAGAGTGCATATGATCTAGAGCAGCTTGGTGCATACTCAGTGGTGAAGCACTTCTGGCACATGGTGGAAGGCCGGCATTTCATCATCTGCACGGAGCACATATCAATGTCATTTGCCTCTTGCCTGCAGTCCGACCGTTCATCGCCACACCAGCTTTGTAACCTCAACTTCTAATGATTACTCACCACTGAAATTCGTCACGTGAATGTATTGGAGAGTGTTATCACGGATGCACTCTCTTGTATCGCGGTGATTATCCAAAGCCCAGGAGTCCGATCAGGAGCTACTCAACATCCTCAACAATCCGGATCCTACATTTCTTGATCTGAAATTATTACTGGTCAATGGTTCCTCGGTCAAGCTGTACTGTGATGTCTCGTCTGTGATGTCTTGTCTTAATCCTGGTGTGCGTGCTACAGTGAAACTCATTACCAACCATTTTGTCTGGCCTTCTGTCAAGGCTGACTGCTGGCACATGGTAGCGCATCAATTGTCAGCAGTCCATGGTCTCCCGTCGCACTTCTGCTCGGCCTGACCAGAGGTTCGAGCAGGTGCATATCGACCTGCTGGGACCTTTGCAGTCTTTGCAGGGCTTCAGTTATGCTCTAATGTACATTGACAACTGCACTTTCAGGTCAGAGGGCTAACGGGCCCGCATTATGACAGAATAAGGCCGGCAATTTGAATCACCACTTTATTGCACTTTCGGCCGTGCTAGGGACGGAGCAGTATCCACACCACACTATCATCCAGCTCCTAATGGTTTGGTGGAACGGTTTTACCATCAGTTAAAAGCTGCGATCAATTGCTACAATACAGTTGGTTGGGTCGACATTTTTCCATTAGTTCCTCTCGGTATTTGATCAGCTGATATATGAAACCATGATAAGCCTTTCCGGGGAATTCTTCGAGACTTCCTGCAACTTCCCATGGTCGCCTGCCCCATTTTTGTTCAGAAGACCCTTTGGCTTTGTTCGTCACAATGCTGCCCGATAATCTCTCCAAGCACCGCATGATTGCTCTTTCACCATACTGGTACATGGAAATACACTCGACATCAAAGGAAAACGTTTCACGGTGGAAATCAGCCATTAAATGCCGACTTTTTAGCTTACTGGTGACTTAACTGCATCAACAGTTTTGTCAATTTCTATTTCTGTGGCCAAGGCTTATTCTGTGATAACAGACATTCCCAACACAAAAGTGCCTGCGACACCAGTGATGACCACGAGATCAGGTGGACGAGTTGGATCCAATCCTCGATACCTGTAATGTTGTCACTGGTGATGGAGTACTGTGCATTAATGAAATCATTAAACCTAACTGGGGCGCCACTGTTACGGCTCCCGCTTGGAGCACCGCCATGTGGCGATTTAGAAAATTAAATGAAACATCTACATTTACATTAGCAATTTTATGAGATCATTACCATGAATTCCACACCTGAACTTTGTCATTCAGATTTTGTCCTATGACTTTCCACTTCGTATTTCGGCCACAAACATTCTTGTTGTGTTGTGCTCACGAATTTATTTAAAGCAACTTTTCACCTCAACTTTTTTGTACTCTGACTGACTAACCGACTAAGGTACTATCTCAGCATTTGCCTGAAAATATTATGTAAACTACGAAAACTGCAATGAGATACATTACATGTAATTTAATATTTATTGATATTTTAAATATGACAACAATAGGTCATGAAACAACACTGATTTAAATACTAACATAAAAATTTACGACATGCTGAGATGAGAATTTTGGAGCATAATTTAAAAATGAAGATTCAAGGTTATTTTCACATGTTCACTGTTAAGCAGTGAAAATACATCGGTGACTACCTAGCGTCCACTGGTGGTGAAAAAAGTAAACACTATCAATGATTTCCAGGAAGCACAGCTAGTTGTTTTTCAATTCGCGAAGTTTCGGTCACTTAATTTGACCATCATCAGGCGAAACTTTAATAATAAACAGGATGTACATATATACAAAAATTAGA
>JAQIXS010001097.1:0-33899 GCA_034700785.1 Rossiulus vilnensis | reverse complement strand
ATTGATTTCATCATGTATGGATCGAAATTTAAGAATATTTACTTAGGAGTAGTGTAATAACAAAACTGGGTTACGTTTTAAAAGGTATGCTAAAATGGAATCAAAGTAAAAGGTTTTTTCTCTAGAGAACGTTTCTAAAATGTAGATAAAATATTCTCAAAGATTCAAAAAGTACAATGTAGATAAAATGCAATATTAAAGTATTTTTTGTCGATGTTTAGATCGAAATTTAAGAATTTTTGTAACTGCAAAACGACTTTACAAGGACTCCCTTGTATGAATAAAAGTGTAACATTTAAATCCTATCGCTCAAATATATAAAATATTTTCGGAATTGTCTACATGTACATGTTTACATGTAAGTGATTTAATTATTTAATTTGTGACAACAGCGAGATTGTCATTCCCTAAATGTATGCTAGGAATGCCAATATTTATAAATTATCGTTACTGGGCTACAAGTGCATGTGAAATTTCCAACAAAAATTAAAAATTTGAATACTGTTCCCGATCATGACTGACATGATGTTTTTCTGTCGTCATTAAAATTTTAAATGTAATATTTAGTGTTTCTCATTTTTCTTAATTAATATTTTTAATTTTTTTTAAAGAAATGATTGAGTAATATTGTCATAAAGGTTTAAGGTACCCAACTGACCTGAAAAACTTGAAAAACCAGGAATTTTCAGGGGAGAAGGACCATCAAAGTTAAAACAAGTCAGGGAAATATCAGATTTGCATGCAAGGAAGTGAATAATGGACAATTCCTCTCATTTTCCATGGCACACGTTTAGCATTTCATATAATAAATACAAATATTATACTGTGTGGCATTCTATAAACATTTCCGATAAAGTCAGGGTAAGATTTTCCAGAAACCCGACAGTATCTACATGTACGTACGTGTTTATTCTAAAAATAATATAAACAAATAAGCATCACTAATTGTTTCTGCATAAGTGTAAATGTAACCTAAACACCCAGCGATCACCGAGCTAATATTCAATTTAACAAATTCTGCTATGGTGCAACAGATCAAATTAAATGCAAATATTTTGTTTTCCGCCATGTTTTGCCAAATTCTGAAGCATCAATTTTTCATTTTTATCAACCGTTTTATACCAAAATAATATTTTAAAAAAATGTCCACATGCGATTATGGACCGTTGGATAATTTCACTAAATGAGCATCGCAAATCTGGCTTTGTGTAAAAATAAGCGGACGGTTTTGGTTGAGTTCCTGTCAAAAGAATTGTGTACATTTAATGCAGTTTAAGTGCTAGTTTAGCTAGTGGCCTCCCATTTTAATGAAGATTTAATGACAGCCTCCACAGGCGACGTCTATTCGAGATACAGGCACGTCCAATTAAGGTAGAAATCGATAATATCTAAAAGTGTGTTATGCCCCGAATCTATAAAACTCCGGTCGATTGTGAAGGCAGCGTGTTAAAAATCAAAAGAGTTTTATTAAGTTTAATGACTGGAAATGGGCCATGCATCAACAGAAATCGCTGCCAGTGGTATTAGCGAAAAATATAAACGCCACTGGAGAAATCGGTGATTAATTGTGGTCGTTGGGCCATTGAAAATTATGCTGGCAACCCTTGGTTTTAGTGCATATCTTTGTAAGTCTGGAGATGAAGACAAATGATCAGCCTGCCTGAGAATGTCACTGCTATATGCGATTTTTATTGCTAAATGGTATTTAATTCATTTGCTTGTAGCATACGGTAGAAACACCCCTGGGTGTTGTTCAGCAAATGTATTTCCTCAGATGGTATTGATTAAGATGATCATGTTAAGTTAATTGCTTATTAATAACACGCATGCAGTGATCAGTACACATTTGTTTCAAGCTTAAGCCTTGTATTTTTTCTTAAACTTATCGATGTCGATAATGTTTTATTTAATTATTATGTGATATTTACTTTTTTACAGTTTTTATGAGATTACAACTACTTTTCTGATGTCCCTGTTTTGAAGAAAAATCATTCAAAACCCGATTAAATTTGTCAATATATAAATATATTGACATATTATTATATATGACATATATGTATACACTTTTTATGTATTGACAAATTTAATCGGGTTTTAAATCGGATTTATATACGTCTTATTCCACGTATGGTTACACCTGGAATTTACCACTAATGGCCCTTTATGGCCAAGTACATGTGTATTTCTTCAAATCCATATTTGCACACATACTTTTTCATATTTTGTTGTTTAGCAAATGTCTAGGTTTTTTTTTCTGATAATTAATTGCTTGAAAGCAAATCAATTTCCTCCAATGGTATTGATTGAGATGATCATGTTAAGTTAATTGCTTGATAATAACACGCATGCAGTGATCAATACACATTTGTTTCAAGCTTAAGCGTTTCGTTTTTCTTAAGCTGATTAAATTTGTTAAATATTTACTGAAACTTGTCGATACTGTTTTATTTTCATTCTAATGTGATATTTAGATTTGTTGAAGTTTTTATGCGATTAAAACTACAAATCTTTCTATATCACTGTTATGAAAACATCATTTAAAACCCGATTAAATGTGTCAATATATAAAATTATATTTGTGTTTATATACAGTAGACATGTGTTTATGTAGAGCTGAAATTACCACAAATGGGCCTTGTGGCAATATACATGAATATTCATTTCTGTCCATATTTGAGCCCATGCACATGTATATCCACATGTTCTTTTATTTCCACATACGACCACAGGTTCCCACTGACCTAAAAAACTTGAAATAGTGAAACTTGAAATGAAAAATTTAGGGAAATTTGAAATTTTCGTAAAAAAATCAGGTCAATTTTTTTATAATAATGCTCAAAAGAGAGCGTACATATATCTTGTCATACTTACGCAAGATTATATTTATTAAATAAATAAAATAATCAGTAATTTATAAATTGTGTTTCTATTTTATTCCATAATTAGTTTTGGTAATAAAGGAATGTTTCCTAAAACCTTGAAAAGTCATGAAAAGTATGACATTTTCATGACTTTTATATATATATATATCTGTATGACATTTTCATGACTTTTCAAGGTTTTAGGAAACATTCCTTTATTACCAAAACTAATTATGGAATAAAATAGTCATGAATAGTCATGAAAAGTATGACATTTTCATGACTTTTCAAGGTTTTAGGAAACATTCCTTTATTACCAAATCTAATTATGGATTTGGTATATATATATATGCCTGAAAAAATATAAAATGTAGGCCTAAGTTTCAGCGAATGTCGACAACTACGTCTGACTTACTAAAAACAAAATTCAGCTATTGCTAAACAAAGAAACATAATTTTAATTTCGCCTTGCATTGTGATTTATAATGATTTATAATAACTTTTGTTTTCAATTGTCATTCAAAGATTTGAAATAGACTCAATTCATTGTGTTTACTGATGCATTGGGACATTAGGCATATGTATCTCTAGTCTGAACATAAAATTAATTACTCTTTGGCCACAGGGCATCTTCCAATCAGCCCATGGGTCACCTCATTGTAAAACGTTACACACCAGCGATTAAATAATCCTATTAGATTCAAAATCTCTTTGACAGACATGATTTATAATGACATTTAATTATTACGATGTCAAATACTCCAGAAATTCACGGAGGATTTTCGATTTAGACAGATGGTCCATACGAACGAACAATGGAGGGATGTTAAGTGTGCTTTCATACTTTGATAATGTAAATATGTGTTCAGTGCAAGTGACTGATTTTCAATACAGATTTTAAAGAATCTGAATATGATAACACGTTTAGAATATAGTTTTTTGCAGATTCAGTAGTTTCTGCAGTAATATTGCTTAAACAAATTTTAACACCCTACATACTGTTCATAAAGGTCCTTTAATTTCATATACAATGTCTCAAATCATATTCCTATGACCATACATGTCGGCATATTTGCATATATGGCAATATAACGTATACCTCTGCATGTCCGTACCTGAAGAATATAATACAATAACATATATCAAAGTTAAAGCTGTGTTTACATTGGATCATTACAGCTACATGTAGAATGTTTTACTATGTGATATATTCCGTATATTACAAAGTGTTGGTTCAGTCATTTTTGCACTAATATTGCTTGAACAAATGCTAACACCTACAGTGTTACGTTTAATATAAGTCCTTTTAATGCATAAACAATGTCTCAAATCGTATCCATATGGCCATGTACATGTATGCAGCCATATATGGGTTTACCTAAAGCTGCTTTGTCAATATATAGCCATATATGGTTTTTTTCCCATGTATGGATATATACATGTATCCTAAATTGGCCACAAATGCACCTGTATGACCATACATGTCTATTCTTATCAACATATGACCATACACTGTGCATATCCATATATTTCATGTATGGGTACATCCACAATTCGCCAGATTTAGACCTATTTGATCATATATGTTTGTATATGTCCATACATATCCACTTATTCCATTTATTGTTTAACCCGAAATACCATATTTTCAACTTACAACGTTAGAGTATAAAGTGTAATGATGTCAATATATGTCCTGGTCAATGGTCAGGTATGGCATATAGCCATATTCAACTTTTCCACCCGGATAACATCTGAAATTGTGGCGATTTTATGATCGTTTGATATGTTGATGATGTAGACATGTTGGATTTTAATATCTGTTCGTTTTCTCTGTGTTTTTCCAAAGATTCCATACCGTCTCTGTTGGAGACTTTCCAAGAGAGATCCTTGCACCCAGGTCCATCCATCTCCCTTCGCTGCCTCGGATCTGGCACCCCACCACCCCAGTTCACTTGGAAAGTGGAGGGCATTGAAATCGGCCCAGACAATAGATATCGTGTGGGAGAATCGATGGATTCCTCTGGAAATGTGATTAGTGCTCTGAACATAACGTCTGTGCAAACGGAAGACGGAGGCATCTACACTTGTGTCGCCAGAAACAGGATTGGACAAGTGGAATATTCCGCCCTCATGAATGTCTACGGTAATTAATATTTCCTTTTATCTGTTTTTCTTTTCTCCTCCCTTTTTCGTTAATTAAAAATGGCTGCTTTCCTTTTGCACCCATTGCTGAATCGTCAGCCCTCGACAGAGGAACCCTGAGGGGTATGACAAGTGAGCCACCTTGGCAAATATTTGCCAGGCGCCAATAATCCCAACCGATCCATCAACCACGTGTGTTGATTAAAAGTCACTCCGACGTATCAAAAACATAAGTATCGTTATAATTGGATCGCTTTGCGTTTGCTTAATGAACAATGTGCACCTACCTACTGCTGCAAATGATCACGTTTGAAAAGGTTCCCTGCTGGAAGTCCCAGATCCCCCAGACCTTTTCACTTCTGTGTTTTTGTCTTCTTTTTAATAAGAATTTGTTCTTTAATGCAGGCGGATTTAGAAAAGATCCAAATAAATGTGTACATGAACAATAGCAACCACAACGGGCGGGTGCACTAGTGGGTATCCACCCCTCTAGCATGGATTTTGAGGGCTGTTTGAGTACATGGCGTATAACGGATAAATCAAGCATACTATGAAATTAAGTAAAATGAGAGACAAAATTAATAGTAATAAAATGAAGATGACGGATCAACGTGTAAGTGGAAAACGTTTCTGTCAGCCTGTAACATTTGGATGCTGATACATACGGTATGTTCCCAAGCTACCACCTGTCAATAACCAGGTTTTACCACATTAAGTAGGCCCTTGCTGGAGAAATTAGAAGGTATATTAAATCCATACCAGAATCAGTATATCTTTATTGATATTTTTACTGATTAGTATACTGATCTCAGGTTATATCAGTGCATATGTGCTGATATTTGCACAAACGAAATGCTGTTAGTATAAATATCAGTACAGATGTACTGCTTATTACAACGTCAGTTGTACTGACATTAGTGGTCTCAAAAACCAGTACAAGTAATATTGGTGTATACTGGCCATGTACTGATCTTTCCACCAGGGAAGACCCCCTAGAATTGTTACAATTGAACGCTCTAATGATCAATTGAACTTTGTATAAACCACACTGATATCAGTAAGAGTTATACTTGTCAACAGTAGTAATACCATTACATTTTCAAAAACTCTGTATTGTGTCTTAAGATATTTATCACTGAGATATAGATTTTACTTGGACTTACTATGGACTTTAAACATTTAAAATCACTATTAAGGTACCAATTTAGTATGTCCGTACTAGTATTTATACTGATTAGTATATGGTTTGTACTGATCTCAGGACAAATCAGTACAGATGTGCTGATATTTGTACAAACGATGTACTTGTTAGTATAAATATCAGTACAGATGTACTACTTATTACAACGTCAGTTGTACTGACAGTGTCCCCAAAAAACAGTACATGTACTGATGGTGTATACTGACAATGTACTGATCTTTCCACCAGGGAGTTCCCCTAGAACGGTGACAATCGAACCCACTAATGAACAATTGAACTTAGATTTAGAAGTGGTCTATTGTTTTCCTATACAAGAGTGTTTTGGATTTTACACTTCAGCGTTACATTTAGGGCTTTCATACTGAAAACGATGCAGGTTTTTGTCAGCAGGGTGTACTGATAATAAGGGCACTTTCTTAGCTGTTGTGTAACCAGGGTAAAAGAGCTTCTCACCTTTCGCTATCGATTACCCAGAACGGTATCTTTCATTGGCCTATTTTCATCAGGAACCCAACAAAGGGTGCCTTATTAATTGCGGTCTACTTATATATCGTTAATTTTCCCTTAATGACGTTTCATAAATACAGGGCGAGGAATTCTCATATGGCTGCAAGCACGCACAATATGTGCCTTGCTGATAGCAGTTTTGTTGGAAGAAATTGCAATGGCATGCCCTTACAAGAGAAGAATGTGGAGATAATTAATTACCCCTACTGATCCTTGGGTGCTTTTTCAAACACCCCTCTTCAAAAAAAAAATCAGATAAAAAATTATTCGGAAGCCCACGAATATGTGATATGATCTCGCTAATAATGTTCCGCATTAATTTACTCTTAATTTGAAACGAATACATGCAGCTTGAAATAATCAGGGATGGTGTCAGTGTCAAGCATAATTGAACGGTTTAGATTGTATAATAAACAAATGTGGACGTTGATCTTTTATGGGATTCTTACATGAACTTTACTGAGGGGCTGGCATATTTTAACTTTAATGTAAGATGTAAAACTAAAATATCCTGTGATGTATTGGTTAATTTTTAACTCATCTTTTCATCATAATTATTGTGATTTTGAAACGAAAAGCCTTAAGATTTTAGAAGTTTTGTTTATCAAACCTGTTTGTGACTACCGTGACGACAAATCCCCTTGTTTGATTGAAGATTAATTGAGTTAAATTTCACAGAATATATCAGGGTGTAGGTATGTGCATTAGAAATATTTAGTTATGTTTAATAAATAAAGTATTGCGCAGTTTTATTTAACAATCGGGTGGAAAAGTTAATAATAGGTCATAATTGGAAGTACGGGATTTATTCCATAAATGGTTAGGCCAGAAATTGTCCATATATGTACATTACAATAAATATACACATATATATTTGTTTATATCTGAAAATTATAATACATTAATTTATACTGTTTTTAAGTTATTCTTTTGTTTAAATTCACATGAATTACATTAGCTTAAGTGAAGTAAGCAGTAATGAGCTTGTCTTCCGTTGTAAATCGAATACAAAAATGTAATAAAAAGTTTATTAAAGTAAGATCACATGTTCATTAGAATGTCATAATTCGAGGATATTTATGATAGAACGTATAAGTGATATATAAATAACTTTGATTAAATAATATAATTTCAATAATATTTTTAATAAATGACCAAATCTAAACTTATCTAAACATGCCATGCATTGCAACGTCAATATATGGCCATATATGCCATGTATTTGGCCAGTTATGACGTCAATAAATCCATATTCATATCCACATTTATTCCATATTATTTTTCTCCCGGGAAACCATCCATTCTCTTTTTTTTAAAAAATATATATATATTGTGAAAATCAGCCTAAACAACGAATGCAGATGTTGAATAAGAGGAATTTTTATTCATTTCCGAAATCAGCTTTACAAATGGGTCACGGTATTAAAGAGAGCAACATATTTTTGCTAAATCCAGCGAAAGGCAGGCAACTTGATAAGACAATCTGTTTTGTCATATCTGCTCTATGAATTTATGTATTAGCAACGAATATTTCTGCTTCGGTGTGCGGATATCCGGATTTGAAAAGTTTGAGGATCCTCGTAATGTACCTTACAGGCTCTCTTTCCATATAGCAGTCAGTTTATGTATACATAAACTTACAGAAACCCTGGAGATGTCAGCATTAATATTCAATGATGGAGGATTTCAGTAGCGAGATCCATTCGTAAAATATCCGAAAAGTATAGATTTATTATTCAGTGTATGTTCAGGTATGAAGTATAAAATTTTCAAATAGCAGCTTTGGCATAAGTAATTATGTTTTTTGCCCTGCTCAAGGAGTGCGTATATTTTGAAAACACATCTCTGAAACAGACAAATCAAACCCAATCAAAGTGGCAAACAAGTCCTAAATGTCCTTTAAAAATCCTAAATATTCTTTAAGAAAGTCCTAAAACTGCTTAACAATTCAACGTTGGAACCGTTATAATTGTTTCAAATTGTTAAATACCTTGTGTACGTGGATTTTCATTGGCAACATTGCCTTAATTGAATTTATTAAAAGTAGAAGTTGCCTTTTTAAAAAAGATTGATCAAAACTAATGTTAATCGTGTATTATTATACTAAACACAAAAATAATTATGGAATATAATAATGCATCCTAAAGATATTACCTTTTTAAAAAAAATCCTGAAGTAGTTCTAAAATATATTGTGAAAGTCCTAAAATTGTCCTAAAATTCCATCGAAAAAGTCCTACAATTGTCGTAAATTTTAAAGTCTGGAAATTGTTTGCCACCCTGCCAATTCATCATTTTTTGCAGTTTTATTATCAAAATTTGGCAATGCAGATTTGGCTTTGCTATTATTCTAGGTAAAAGTAAGTATTGAACGGAATTTAATAGAAAAATCGATATTTTGTGCAACTTTGTACCTATTCTAGTTTTTATATTTGCATGATGAGTTTTGAGGCATCTTTATGACATTTCCTTTTATAAATTACAAAATACTTCTGTATTTCACGTGAATAAGATTACATTATGTTGGGATATTTAGTTTCTTAAGCTTTTATGTCAGATCGCTTTTGTATGATAAAATTACGCAAAAAACATGAAAAAAAAATGTACTGCTTGACTTTTATACAGGCTTTAGTGTCGAAAGATTTATTTTGCACAATATTTAAGGACAATAAGCTTGAACCTAAACGTACAAATTCAAAAACAACTGCGATGAAAATGTTCAAAACTGAATATACGTGTCGAAATTGTGATTACTGTAGTAATTTCAAATCAGTAATAATTTCGTTTCAAATCATTAATTTTTTTAAGTGAAATTCTAAACAAATTTAAATCTTTTTTTTATTTCATGTTTCATGTCTTTGTAATCAATACTTTTTTATTTTATAAACATTACGTAGTCCTGTTAATTTTTCAATTGAAAATATTGAAGTAGTGTTAATGCATGAATACACAGAGGTGATGTTTTTAGTTTTTATTAATTTACTTGCATATGGTCTTGACATTTGCAAAAGCTATTTAAAATGTTAAATTTAAAATTCTAGGTAATGTTTAATATTATTTTCGTGCATGTTTTATTGAAATTGTTTCTATTTCTATAAATATTGATGTAGTTTGGTTAATTCTTTTTTAATATAAAAAACAGTGTGAAACCTAGTATGAACAGGGAAGATGTAAGACGAATATAAACGAAGACATGCTATTGACATTTGCAAAAGCAATTTAAAAGATTTAATCAGTTTTTTTATTAAACTCTTAGAGAGCAAACTCTTTTTACAGTAGTTTTACGCTGGTTTTCCTTATCAAAAGATTTTCAATATTTGTTTACGTGCACTGTTTAACCTCTCATGTTTCATTTATGTTGGTTTTTTTCAAAATGCTTTTATTCTGTTAATTTATTTTTTTATTAAAAATATAGCAATGGTGTGAAGACGAGTAATGTATTCACAGGGATGATTGTTTCAGTTTTAATTTTATTTACTCACATATAATGATGGCATGCTCTTGACATTTGCAAGAGCAATTTATAATATATTTAATGCAAGTTAAAATATTGAAATTCTAGGCAATGATTACATTGCTATAAATAATTTCCAAGTTCTGTTAATTATTTTAATAACTATAAAAAGCAGTGTAAGTGCAGGTATGAACAGGGTTGATGTAAAACGAATATAAAACGTTGACATGCTGTTGACATTTGCAAAAGCAATTTAAAATATTTAATAAGGTGTTTTATTATTAAACTCTTAAGAATTTTAGGCTATTTTTATGCTGTGTTTTTCAATTATCTGAAGATTTTTCAATATTTTTTTACTGGCCCTGTTTAGCCTCTCAAAAATCAATGACGGAAGAGATTATTTTGCAATCTAATACAAAACAAATGTTGTTTTGTTTTCCAGGACCTCCAATCATTCGTTCGTTACCCCCCATTTTAGTTGTTGCTGGTCACAACCTAACGTTGAGATGTCCAATCTCAAGTTATCCAGTGGATACGATTAAATGGCAGAAAGGTAGGAAACATTATCTTTTCCTGCATTATCTAGACTTTATTGTTGGGCGACGTTATTGGACTTACATCTGAAAATGTTTCAGGTGGAAAAACAATACCTCTAAACAGACGTCAAATTGTTTTTCCAAATGGTACCCTTCATATTAAAGCTGTTCAGCGTGACCCTGATGCCGGTAAATACACTTGCTCTGTGAAAACCAAAGAAGGACTCAGTGCTCAAAAGGATTTTCAAATTCGGGTCTTAAGTAAGTACACTGATTTTGATACTATACTCATAGATTTCATGAATATAACATTAATCGAACTGTTGTTTTAATCGAAATCGTTTATAAGAGCAATAAAATTTTAGTATCCTCAGGTTTTTATTTTTGCCAGCATAGGCGAGCTTGACTGACTACAGTTTTTTTATAGTGAAATTTTAAATGCTTAACCCTTACAATTGTGATGTTATGCAAGTCAACATTACAGCTTTAAATTATAGAAATAATAAACTTGTGAAGTTTTAAATGAACACTTTGCGATTCGATGGTAAATGAAACATCACTTTGGTGGTCATGGAAATTTCAAATATCTTTAGTTCTGTTTGATAAAATTTTTATGCATATAGAAATAAACATTTCAGTGTTATGTTTGAATAAAATATTTAAACAATTAGAAAATCATCTTGAAATACGGTGTTAGCACACGCCCTAGAGGGTTATAAATATTTTATGCAGGTTTCCTTATGATCATAATTCATTAGATTAAAAACTGAAGATCTACTTGTGGTAATACGCTGATAAAATGTGTTTTTATGACATTTACTGTAAACAAATTAATTATGCTTAGTGTGTGTTTCTAGCTTATTTATATAATGTACAACAGCAATGCAACGTGGGCGTATTTATAATTGCTAAATTATTCAAGATTTTGATATGCATAACTGCATCGTCACGATATTCATCTATCATATAATTGCAGTTCGGATCATCTAGATGCAATTATTTGTGAAATCGTTTCGATGACACAAATTAACGATATAAATCTCTGCCATCATTTCAATTCGCTGCCATTAGATGCGCTTTTTGATAAGGAAAATTACTTTTTGATATATTAACAGCGATATCAAACTGCATGGTAATCTGTCGTTTTTAATTAACTTCCTTTTTTATCGTATGATTTTCGAAATTGCAATTTTTGACGACAAATTATATATGCAGGGTGGCAAACAAATCCTAAAAAAAGTACTAAACAAAATAAAAAGTGCTAAATGTACTATAAATGTCCTAAATATTCCAAAAACGTCCTAAACAGCTTGACAAATTCAACATCAAAACGTTTATAATTCTTTCAAATTGTTACAAAACTGTGGATTGTGATGCCAAATTTATTTAATGTAGAGGTTGTCCTGTTAAAAAGATAGCTAGTAATGATTTTATCGTTCTATAACTATATTAAAACATAGATGTAAAAGGAATAAAATAATGCATTCTAAAAGCATTGACTTTTGAAAAAAACATCCTAAAACAGTCCTAAAATTTAATATGAAGAAGTCCTAAAAAGTTCTAAATTTCAAATCTTGGATATTATTTGCCACCCTGCATCCGTCAACTATTACCAAATTTTATCCTTCATCTTTTAAGACATCACAACTAACATCCTTGAGTAAAAACAACGTTTATTTTAAAGCCTATACCTTGTGGGTTGTTTCCATCTCTTTCACAGCCTGGTTTCAAATGAAACTAAAGCTATTTAACTGTTTTAGTCTCCTGGCAGTCATCCGAATCAACCTAGGTCTACTTTTAAAAGAAAAAAATTGAAATAAAATCCGGCGACAGCTTGGCGCTGTTGGCGCCTTTCTTCAATTTTTTTAAAATCCCTTAATGATGTGGTGAAAGTAACACCGTCTTACATGCTGCTTCAGCTTTAGTAGTAAAAAAAATCATCTAACTAGTGAATGTTGATTCAGTCTCTTAGATTATACCACCAAGAAAACCAGACCTTTTCAACTAAAAGGTTGAAATCAGCTAGAAAACACGATCAATTTTGCACGTTACGCCTACTCAAATACTTATTATAATTTCTCCATTTATTTTTAATATGTAGGATTGCTCGTCCACGAGGCTTTCAACTTTGGATTATAATTTTTATACAAAAAAATTAAGAAATATGAAAAATTCGCCGAAAAGCTTTGAAGGAGGTTGCCATGCAGGGAAGCCTCGTAGCGTATTTTTTTTATTTTTTTTTAAATGTCTACATTTTTGTGTAAATTGACTGGGCATTTTAAAATTATACTCCAAAGCTAAAACCCTAGTGGGCGACCAATTCGAGTTCCCACTGACCTGGAAAACCTGTGATATTTAGGGAAATTGGTTTACCGTGAAGAAATCAGGAAAATGTCAGTTCAATGTTTAAATTTGCATGCAAAGTCTGAGAAATTTTCAACATAAAAAATGCCAACTTCAGGATAAATTAACATATTCCTAAATGATTGATTCTTCTTGATACTGTTTAAAAGTAGATGTATCTAGTCACACTTAAGCAGAAATAGTGAATTCAGTAGCGTACTATTTCAGTGACAATTTATACGACACGTAATTAAGGAAATTAATTATTATGACCATACATTACTTAGCACTTCTAATTATGGTCTACATGTCAATATATTTACACATGTGGTACAACATATCTGCTCGTATATGTCCAAACCTTAAAAATATAATGCTTAAACTTGCATTAAACTTAGTTATTATTGGCATGAAATATATTTACCTAATGGAAGTGAGCAGAATCTTCCATATATGGCCACATATATAGCAGTATTAGACGTGTAACGTTTCATATATGTAAGGTATGGCCCATACATGGTTAGTGCACGTGTCTAATAAATCAGTGGTCCTTGGTTCGAATAACACAGTATTTGCCAATTTCCCCAATATTTGTAAAATTTAAAACGCAAAGTCGAGTTAAATTTAAATTTGTGTATGATCATATTTGTAGTACAGACTACAGTATAAAAAAACCCTACATCACATTTCCTGCATAAAATGGACACAAGATTTCACATAGAACCTAAAGGGAAAAAATGTAACACCATTGAAAAGGCATTACGTATAGTATTTTTTAAAACAATATAACACCATTGAAAAGGCATTACGTATAGTATTTTTTTAAAATATAGCACCTTTGCAGAAATTTCATAAATTTAACCATTTGTAGAAGGTTCATTTTTACAATTTTTAAATTTTTTTACAATTTTTACAAAATTAAAGCCACATCAAGAGGTTCTCCCAGATGCAGCAGGCGATTGAGCCTCAAAATTTGATACAGTTTATTTCATAGAGTATACAAATTGTACATGACCCTTTACATGTATATGGCCATATTCAAGTGACTATCAAACACATTGGTCGTCTTTTCCAGTTCCTTTCAACCCCTTACGTCCATATGGACCACCCTCCCTCAAAGGGTGACCCTATCCGTCCAGACGTCGGGGGCCGGAAGTGGCTAATGTTGACGCTTGGCTTGCCTTTCAGTTCCTCCGAAAATCATGCCGTTTTCTCTACAAGACAGTGTCTTGCAGGAAGGCATGCGCGTTCAGTTGTTTTGCGCTGTCATTGAGGGCGATCTTCCCATTACTATCGAGTGGCTGAAGGACGGAAAACCCCTGCCGCCCTTTCTGGAAGTGGCCACCAACAGCCTGGACAAATACTCCAGTTCCCTGGTCATTGCTCAAGTGTCTTCTCAGCACGGTGGAAACTACACTTGCGTGGCTCGCAATACGGCCACCACTGTCACGCACACTGCCCCACTCTACGTCCACGGTAAACCAGTCCCCAACAACCAGAAATCCCACATCAGATATGGCTGCGAAATGTCCTTCAGGCTCCAGCAGTGGGCCTCACGCCCGACACGTGTTCAGGGAATCATTTTGGACTTAGCTTCTGGTTTCGAACCGGTAATTGCCTGTCTTAAGACGTTATTGGAAACGTGGTACCAAACTGTCACGAAATCCGTGGTGATAAATACGGGGAAGGGTATTTTGACGATGGGCTACGTGCTTTTGGAAAATGTGCTCGGATTATTAAATTCGCATTGTTGGAAGTGGAAGAGGGGCTCTCAGAAATATTGAGCACGTATTGCTTTTGAAAATGGTTAAGGCAAAAGACTTGCATGCAAGTCTTCATTGAGATGGATTAAGTTGTTTCGTCAGCTAATTAGCTGCAAATTGTAAAAATTTACGTGTATTTACCCATATGGACAGCAAATTTGCGGAGAATATATATTATCCATTAATTGAAAACATACCAAAATTGGCCGAATTTCATATATATGAATAAATATGTCAGAACAAACAAAAATTAGCAGGAATCTAACACAGAAGTTGTCTAGAAGCTACCTCCGCATATATACTTGTATTGAAAATATACCAAAATTGGCCGAATTTCAATTACTCCGCATTATACATTCATTGAAAATATACCGAAATTGGCCGGATTTCATATAAATGAATAATATATGTTTAAATATGTCAGAACCAAAAAAATGTTTGGCAGGAATCAAACCCAGACGTTGGCTAGAACCTACCTATCCATATGGAGAATATATCTTTAGAATGTATTATCCATTAATTGAAAATATACCAAAACTGACAGAATTTCATATATATGAATAAATATGTCAGAACGAGAAAAAAAACATTTCAGCAGGAATCTAGACACAGAACTCTTACCACTAAACTATATCAGAATTCTGAATGATATTTTGTGCAAATATAGAATATAAATAATTCGGTCACAAAAGTTTTTTTGTTCAGATCAATCATAACAATTATAAAATATTTATCAATGCCGTTCATACCTTGGTATTATTATATTTACAACAAACAATATTTGAATTATAAAATATTTTTAAAATATAAATTGTCAATATGCTTCTGTATTTATTTATTTTTACCAATATATTTTTCATTTTAACAAATTATGTATATATATTCTCCGTATAATTTTTTTCCCATGTCGGAAGACACCGTGCGTAATCCCCAAAGGCCAAGAAGGCCTAACATTTCAGTCATTTCGATTCCTCAACAATTGACCATCCAGGCTGAAAAAGAGCTTCTAACGTCACAGGCAATTGCGTGGACAAAATCTCATTGTAGGGAAGTGAGAAGGCCTTTCCATCTGGTAATGTCTCCTCAATGGGCTAACTCCATTACGTGAGTGCTTTAAAACGTTGAAGAAAGAAATGGGCAAGGCCTATTGCTGGATCCTGGAGAGAGCAAGTGTCTTATATTGCTCCAGAACATCTTTCCACTTCTTCTTCATCATCTTCTTCTTCTCATCCTTCATGAGTGCACCCTTCGCCATAGTTTTTTTTTTTTCGATGTATGGGTTGACCTCTTGTCTCCCTGCAGTAGCTCTTGGATCATGTCGAAGTTGTCCAGGTGGATTTTCAGTGTGTGTGTGTGCGTGTGTGTGTGGCTCTCTTTTCGATCAATCTTGTCGTCCATCTTGCTTTCAGTTCCTCCAAAGATCAACCCTTTCACATTCCAAGACAAGCATTTGCATGAGGGCACGCATGCGCATTACGTATGCGGTGTGATCCAGGGAGATCTGCCCTTAAATTTCTTCTGGCTGAAGGATGGGCGAGCGATAGCAATCCAAGAACAAAAGGTTACGATTCGTGACATCGACGAACTTTCGAGTATCCTAACCATCAAAAGTGCCCAACCGTGGCACTCTGGGAACTACACTTGCATCGCCAAGAACCAAGCCGGGGTCGTCAATTACACTTCACACCTTACGGTGAACGGTAATTAACAATCTACGCAAATAATTAACAATGAAATCCAGCGAAAAAAAAAAGCACAGAAAAAAAAACAATGAAATTTAAAAGAACTTTAAAGGTCATGTCCATCGAGGCAGTTGCGAAGTGTCTTCCAAGAAAACTTTGTCCACTCTGGTTCAGTGTAATAAAATAATTAACGCTATAAAAGGTTAGATTAATAGATTTTTTATACATTCAGGAACTATGCTCTTCAGCTTCCATTCTTCCCTTAAGCAAAATAATTCAAATAATGATACCCTTATCATACGTTTTCTAAATTGAATGTTTTTGAAATGCCTTGTTGATGCCTTGGCTGAATTTGAACTGTGCTGCTTTGCAACATTTTCAGTTTTTTTATGGTTATTAGGAAACGACTAATATAACGAATTGAAAATTAATTGCACTAGAATTTATAACTGTGTTAATATTTGGAATTAAAACCACGAAAGGTGCATTTAATCCTCTTATCAATCACATACATGGAATTCGAAATTAAACAAAAAAGAGTACATTTATTGCTCTAATTAATTCTATATTATATTATAATTTGTACTTATTACAAATTTAAAAAAAACACATGAAATTAATTGCGGTAAATTTTTTTAACTTTTTTAGTATTCGGAATTGAAACTGCAAAGGTACATTTAATCGTCTTTATCAATCACGTATTTGTTTAATAATATTAAAATAAGGATCAAAGAAAGCAACCAAATTCATACTTGTTTTTAGGATAGTTAGAATATAATCTCACTTAACAATGCTTTAATGTTAATACAACATGCTGAAATTAATTAAAGTACAATTTATGGCTATTGGATACTTGAAATTAAACAAAAAAAGTACATGTATTGCTCTAATCAATTTCGTGTTATGTTATTATTTTTATTTATTCTTAATATAAAAATCATGAAATTAATTGCGGTAAAATTTCCAGCTTTAGATATTTCAAGTTAAACTTAAATGTACATTTAATGCTCCTATCATTTCTACATTACATCACACATTTATTAGTATTAATTTAAAAAAAGGCTAAATCACTTATAAACACGAGTGAAGCTGAAATTCGGCTGTGTAGAAATGATTTTATTTAATCCGGTAACTTGCTTTAATTACTATTTATTTTTCTTAATTTTTTTAAAAAAACTACAAATACGCTGATGATGTGGTTAATTAGCTGGGTAATTAAAATCTGCAAAATTGCATTGTAGCTGAACAATTAAAGAGCATATAAACATTTTCTAACGTTAGGGCTTTAAATCTTATTTCATTGTCGTAGGATTTATTATAATCTTAGCTTCTTTGTGATCTCGATATGCAAATAAACATCAGCGTATTTACCAAGCAATATTTAACGGAGTTACACGGAAGTGTACTTTTAATATTATGTGAACTTTGGCAACCATTATCAGTCTTAATTCGAAAACATTTAAATTGCACTGCAAAACCCCGGTTTTTAATTTCGAGATTTCGTAAAGCAGAAGGATTTCGCAGCCATAAACATTTAGGACATATATATTATATCGAAAAATGGTCCAACATGGTAGTCCTCTCTATTAATGGTCACAGTGCGACTCTTAATGAAAATGCTGGCAATTTCTGAGCAATATTCGGCTCACGCAGTTTTACAAAGCTCATAAACGTTTCCAGTTTCTGGCAATAATTGTTGGCCTCGAATGAAATATGCAAAGCAAACATCGTGGATGTTGTAATTTTCGTTCGCAATTCACGTTTACTTCTTATGACCCCTGTGCTGAAATCTTTATTGGACAAAATGCCCCATTCCTTTCTACACCTATTCAAATCCTGCTTGGGTGCATCTCAAAACAAGGTTATTAACATCTCTACGTGGTTATTAACGTATGCTTGCATTAATTAAACTTTACGCAGTCATAAACAGAGCACTCAAATTATAGATTTTGCTTAAGGTAAGAAATGCACGAAGTCAGTTTATCAGCAACATTTGACGACTTTGTTAAATTACTCCATATGGAAAAAATATGTATTTAGAATATATGTTCAGAACGTATTATTAATGTATTGAAAATATTCAAAAATTGGACGAATTTCACGTATGAATAATATATTTTAAAGATATTACAAATATTTTTTCCATTGTAAAATATTATTAATATATTATGAATGTATATGCAACATATATTATAATAAGTAGAAAATTTTAGACGATGCAGTTTATTCCACGTTTTCATTACATTCATAATAAGGAATATTTTATTTAAGTTTTTTAATAAAATATATTTCCGATATTACAAATATTTTTCCATTGTTTCATTTTATTAATATATTATGAATGTATATGCATATATTTGTACTATGTCCGCCACATGTATTTTTCCATATGGGACCACCTGAAAGCATAAATAGGACAATAGGGCAATTTATGCTGTATTATACGGTAATGAAATTCGGCCAATTTTTGTCATGTTCCAATACACGGATAATATATTCTATAAATATATTCTCAGTATATTCAATGAGCTAAATCCATTCAGATAATAAGTTCCCAAATGGAAAGAAAGACATATTGAAAATATATTATTAGAATATACTATCCATGCATTGAAAACATACCAAAATTGGCCGAATTTCACTTATGAATAATATGCTATAAATTAATAAACCAAATTATCAGAATAAAAAAAGTTACAAAACATTAGACGATTCAGTTTATACCTCGTTTTCATTAAATTCACAATAAGGAATATTTCAATTAAGTGTTTTAATAAAATATATTCCCGGCATATTTCTATGTTTTCACTGATATATTACAAATAAATTTTCCATTGTAACATATTATTAATATATTATGAATGTATGTGCATATATTTGTACTATATTCGCCACATATTTTTATTTTATTTTGAGAAGACCTGAAAGCAAAAAATGATATCGAAATGCCAATTTGGGTAGTTATCTTGGAAAACACTACTGCAGAATGATTGTACTTAATTCGCATTTTTTTTTAATCTTCCATAAACTGATTTTTAAATTTGGTGAAATTGTTCAGGGATATGGTCTCCGTTGTGGTCCAATCGCTATTATACTTGTCAGTGTCAATATGTCTAAAGTAAAACCTTAAATTTCACCTCTTATAAAACGACGTCTAATAAGCGTATTTATTTCAGTATTAAATCGATTATTCGGCAGTTGATAAATACTGCATGCTGGAGATTGTTTGCAGAAAAAAAAATACAATAAAAAAATCTAAAAATAAAAAACAAATATAATTTTTCCCAGTTGAAATTGATATGCTAACGTTTCACGCCTTACCTAATTAAATGAAATGCAGTCCTCCGCGTAAATACTTAAATCTATATTATTTTATATATTTTTTAAAATTTAAAAAGTGCGAATTTTAATAATGGTTTTAATCGGTTGCAAACTGTTGTACGATCCCGAGCAAATTTCGTCATTCGCTTTCATCATGGCATCCATTTATCTAAAAAAATTATATATATAAAAAAACCATATAATCTTTAATTTAATGCATTACGTCCATCACAATTTCTATTAAACGAAACGTTGATGTACAACTATGTTCACATTTTTTGGTATTTTGCTAGCAATGGATGCATGATGACAGTAATACAAATAAATACAATGAATATAAATAAAACAATCGTCGCCCATCCACGCCTTTTGCCGTGAAAGAAAACCCACGCCTGCAACTTGGTAATGCACTACCTATCGTATATAAACACTTGCATTAATTATTCAAATAACGAAATAGAGTAATTTATATTTCCTCTTATCTTTTCAACTCTTTTTTCCTTTTTATTTTACCTTTCGTGTAATTGCACTCCTGTTAATGCACGCTGGTTGAAAAATTTGCACTTCACTAAATGCATGGCATAAAACTCATTCCTGTTGATTTAAGGTAGTGTATTAAAAAGGGCTAAATAAACACATATATTAAAAAATTCGTTAAATATAGGTTTTATGCCAAAACGTGTTTCTTGCGCTATAAGCAAACACACAAACATTTAGAGCGGATCTTTATTCACATTAATTTCCGGTTTTAAAGTCATAATTTTTTTTTGATTAATCGTGAATTGATGGTCAATTGCCTAAATATGACATCTAAATATACGCTGTAAATATTTATTTACGTTGTTACATTTCACATTGCGCCATATCGCCTTAAATTTGCATCGCCCTGTGCACTGTGAGGCCACATTATATCAAAAATAATAAATTTTGTTATTTTAAGGATGAAGGAAAATTTAGAAATCCTGTTTAGAGTAACAGCACTGGAATGTGTTAAACTTTCATCTAAATTACACTGAGGTGTTTTGATCAGGTACTGCTTATCGATCACAATTACAAGTTGACAAATCTTGCTTATTTGCTTATTGCTTATTTGGTTTACTCAATAAATTACAATCGTATTTTTTTAGAAAATTAAACGTCAATAAAGAAATTATTATTCGAACAATGTAAAAACAAAATGGTAAATCCTCAACATTCTCACGTGTCAATGCCTATTAACTTCAATGAATACTTTATTATTAATAATTAATTTACAATATAATATATAAATAAAGACAGTAAATATTAGTAACAATTATTTACTTTATATTAAAATTACAAAGATTAAAAGACTTGAAAAGTGGTCATGCCAGCTTTTTCTGATTTCGTTTTTTTAGATTCTGTTCAGAATTTTTTTTATTTGCATCGTTTTACCCATTTCTTAAATAAATCGGGATTTTGCAATAAACGTTTTGTGTTGTAAAATCTTGATTTAACTAAGCATTGCCTATTGCGATAAAAATAAAGAAAATAAAACAGATTTTAAACAATAAAACTGACATTATAACAACCGTAAATGTAACAATTATATTTTTCTTAACAATTTTTTCGACTTTTATTATTTAAAATGTGTTAGGATATGCTTTATTTTCATCGCAATAGCCATTAAATCAAGATTTTACAGTAGAAAAACTTGCAATACAAAATCTCTATTTAATTAAAAAATGGGTTTAACGATGCAAATAAAAAAAATTAATAACAGAATTTTAAAAAAATGAAAACAGAAAAAATTGGTATGAGCCCTTGCAATTTAAATATAAAACAAATAATTGTTACAATCATGTATAAATACATTTTATTATGACATATATTATAATGCAGGGGGTATGAAAGAAATTGACATGCAAGATATTAAAAATAAGTTCGAAGTAGGCACTGACACAATCAGTCTGTTTCTCGTTGACTAAACAAGCAATCGCATCTTAAATAAACCCAAATTATTTTTTTATAAAATTGTTCAAACAGTTTATTCAGCATTATCTTTGCCAATTAATGTGTGGGTGTCACCTCCAGTGTGCGGCACCTTTGATAATCGAGCACGTTGTCACACTTTGGTTTTTGAAGATGCAGTAAGACCAACTTGTTGGTTCCATGTAAATATATAAATTAATTCCTTTGAAATTGCAATCGGTTAAGACTCACTCACACACGTCCACGGAATTTTCACACTAATTGCACACTAATACTCTTAGCCCTTTCCAATACAACACGTACGACTAGTTGTTCAACTAAATCTGTTTTCGTGCATGCGCATGCTAATAAGATATTTGTAAACTGCTCTTAGATTAATCCTCCTGGTCTATTTCTAAATCCTCTTGCATCCCATATACACTTACGTAAATGGTTTGCTGGCTAATGTGCACTGTAGCCATCTTGGTTCATGCGGAAATGGCACAAGTCGACGACGTGCATTGTGTAAAATAACTCCCCAGCAAAGAGCCTAAATTTATTTTTTCTCTCAATGTCATATAACTAATAGAGACGTCCAAATTTTCCTTTTTTTTTAAAAAAAAAAAAGTCCATTTATGGAATTGCATAGGCTCATGGACAATGGATTGACATCACCTTTCTTTTGTTGGTATTAATGCTAAAGTAGAAACCATCCAGAATTCATTTGCAAAATCTCGCAATTTATCCCAAGTTGTCCATGTTGAATGCATACTTCTTGCAGATAGGTTTAACTTTTACGGGTTCTCCAAGACATGGAAAACCTAATTATGTCAGGAAAATTCGAAAAAAATGGCATGGAATAGTCAAGGAAAACTCAGAATTTTTTTAAAAAAATTATTTAAATTATTTAATTTGTTATAATAATTATTTTAATCATTTTATGATAACATGGAATAGTCAGGGAAAATTCAGGAAGTAGTGATTTATATTCAAAATAATTATTTTATTTATTAGAATAATTATTTGATTTTTGATCTTATAATTATTGTGTACACTGGAATAATAAGTCATAAACCTCAGGTCATGGAAGTCATGTAAATGTCACGATATTGACAATATGTATCGAATTTCATGTCATGATTTTGCATAAGCAGTCAGACTGGTCAGGGAAATTTGTTTAAAAAGCTGGAAGAGTCAGAAAGAAGTCAAGGAAGTTTAAAATTTTATTTATGGGGGAACCCTGGTTTTTGCTACAGGTTAATATTATAAGTTATGATAAAATTGAACTTATTTTACTTTATAAATAAAAATAATTTGCACGTTTGACAACAATAACTCCATTCTTATATATCGATTTTTAACATCGTTAATTTTTTTTATCAGCATTATTTTATGCATAGTTTAAACCCAATTTTCAAAGTGAGTAACTTTTCTAACGTGCATTTTTGTTCATAGCAAACATTTAGATGATAAATAAAAATTGTAGCTGCCTAGTACAATATAAAATCAATATTCCTTCATTCAATTCGTATATATTCTTGTCTAATATCAATTTCGTTACGACCCCAGTTTAATGACTCTGAATATGAGATCCACAATACCACAATACTAAATATGAATCACAAAAAAAATTAATAGCATTTTGAGAAGTTTTTGAAGTGGATCCTTATATGAATAGTTTTGAGTTTAGCTTGTTGGTGAAACCGTATTGACTGCTTTTTTTATTCGACTTACCTTAAAGGCCAATGACACGCTTAATTGAATCCTGATTTTAATCGAGTATGCTCCTTGAAAAGCTAAATTAATTTACACTGTGACTTACTTGCAGTTTGGCAAAATCATTCGGTTGAGTTGGCGCACAATGAACCATGCACAAAATGCTCATCATATTTCCAGCTTAGCTTTCATCCCATGATGAATAAACATAAACTGCTCTATTAAATTAAATTAAGCCTGAATAAATTAAGCATTCTTCGGTGAACAACTAATGTTCACCACATAAATCCTCGCTGGTCAGCATTTATGTACACAAACTTTGGCATACTTGAAATGAACGGAAGTTCTCAAATTGCATCAAAGGTTACTTATGAAACAAAAGTGGTCATCTAATTAATTATACGAGCGCTTGTAATTCAAGTTGAATGCACTCACAACATGGACAACATTGTATAATTAAAAAACGAGATAGAGCTCTGTCATATCAAGGTTTAATTCTCGGAATTATAATCAAAATTAAACCTTAGCTTATGGAAACCTGAAAGGAAATGAAACTCATAAATTTCAATGTGGATACGTCAGGTTACTCCGTGCCATTCCATAAAAAAAAATTAAAAAACCACCTAAATCCTAATAAATAAAATGAAATTTTAAACAGTGCAATCCATTGTTGGGACTTCCAATCCGTTGCCTACAACAATTATCTGTCACACAAATACTTAAACTAAATACTTGGAATAAAACCTATGAAATTACCTTGCACTCGCTCTTAAATCTGAAATTAAAACTTAAATTAAATTTTTTTAATTAAATGGGAAAGAACAAGTACGTTAAACCTTTCATATGTTTTTTTTTAATGTTTTTTCTCTAAATGAAACTTGTAACTGTTTACTATGGTGCAATGGTGGTGTCATGATGCATGTTTTCTCATATTTCTATTATATATATATGTTTGGAAATTTCTGTCATGTCCTTGCCCTTCCCTGTACTTATATTCTGCCATTTGTTTGCTGCTCAGTATCCCCTCGATGGATTTTAGAGCCCAGAGATACGTCTGTTACAATTGGCCAAAGAATTGCCCTCGATTGTCAGGCTGATGGATTTCCGCATCCGGTAGTGAATTGGATGAAAGCAGTAGGTAAATCTGTCGTTCATTTATATTATTCGTTAATGCGATTAGATGTGATGGAAATCAGTGTGATTTGCGATGCTGTTTCAGTACAAATAAATTTTAACAAACTTGTGGAAATGTATTATGTCAGACATCCTATAAATCCTACATTTCCTTTTTTTGTTTAATAATCCTATATTTTCTTATATTTTAGCAAAATGTCATATATTTCTTATATTTTAGCAAAATGTCATATATTTCTTATATTTTAGAAAAATTTCCTATATTTTAGCAAAATGTCCTTTTTTTACCTATATTTTAGCAAAATGTCATATTTTCCAATATTTTAGCAAAATGTCCTGTATTTCCTATATTTTATGCGTTATTTAACACTGAAGTCCTTTGTTTAATGTAATTTAAGACACTTCTGATTCACAACACATTTAAATACGACCACCAAGTAATTTTGCAACAATAACAGAAACTATTTTGTTAAATTTCGTCCAAATTTAAGATGGCCATCTTATTTTAAAGTGCATTTTAATTAGTGATTTAGTATGTTTTTCATTAGATCAAGATAAAATAATGATTTATTTTCTTAACATTTAAAGTTTCACTTCTTGAATTAAGATACATCTACTATTAAGAATAAAATTGTTTTGCGCAGTATATTATTATAAAAATTATACTAAAAATCTTTCCTTAATAGTCAGAGATAGTTCAGAAATGTTAAAACATAATCATCAACCGATTAAAAAAAAGTTTAATTACAATTTTGCTAAAGTGTAAAACAGTTTCATTTAGCTTCAAATAGGTTCAAATAGCCTAAAATACAAAAACAATACTGTTAGCAACTTACAAACACTAAAACACTTTGTTAGATGTAATTTAAGACGTTTCTGATACACAACAAATTAAAATACTACCACCCTAAGTAATTTTGCGACAATTTCACAAGCTGTTTTGATGAATTTAATCTTAATTTAAGACGGATGCATTATAAGTAGTGAGTTAGATGGCTTACTTTACGGTGAAAAATTATCTCAACTAATTTTTTGTCATTACATTAAACATTTTTTGTTTGATGTAGTCGAAGACGCTTCTTACACACGACGAATTAAGATACTACCACCCTAAGTGGATTTTTCAATAGTAACAATTTTGCTTTCACTTTAGAGTGTAAGATAAGCTCTCAGATAATGTTCAGCAACGTCATATTAATCGAAACGAGGGACTTCCCATTTCACATTGTCATTATTTCATCGAGATGAAAATCAGAAATTGGATTTTTTTTTTCTTTCTTTCGTATTCCCACAGATGATGCTCCTGGCGAATATCGAGACTTGTACGATATCACATCACGTATCTCCCATTTTGATAACGGCACTCTTTTGATAAAAGACATCCAGCAAACGGATGAAGGAAAATATCTTTGCCAGGCCACCAATGGGATTGAAGGTGGACTGAGCACGGTGATATTTCTAGACGTTCAAGGTAGGTGGCATTTTGCAATCTCTTCTATTGTTAAATCCATCGACATGTGGTCATTCACAGGACGATATAAACTCGTAGCATTTTCCCCTTCAAGTGAAGTTTTTTTTTTTTTTTAAAAATCAGTTTGATAAGAATATGATTTTCCCAATATGTCCATCTTATGACAACTCCAAAGGTTATGGACAGAGAGCACAATTCTTTCCCATAAGAAAATGTTATTTGCTGTTCGTTTTCAATATCTGTCTACTTTATGAGATTGTCAAACGTCTTCAGATTGATATTGACTCAAGCATAAAGCCCCAAGAACATTCATGAAATATACGATATTATAACGTTTACGTTTTCTGACTGTTAATTTAAAGCTTTAATTACATGACTAAACGCAGAAGCGGCCAATTGCCAAAAAAATATTTTTCTTATGTTTAAAAAGTATATTTTTTTTTGTAAATATACGTTTTACTATGGCTGGATGTTAGTGAAAGTAATTGTTCGTTGCAGTTCCTGCCCATTTCAAGTACAGAACTATGAACATGACCTCTAAACGTGGAAGTACTGCGAAGCTGCAGTGTAATGTGACTGGAGACAAATCAATAAGGGTCACCTGGTCTGTCAATGACAGAAAATTGGATACAATAAAAAATGCAAGGTAAAATACAACATTTTTTTGTATTATTTATTGGATTATTTATTTGATGGCCTACTATACTTCAAATTCAATATATTTATGTTTTTGTCTTCTAACATTAACCATCAGTAGTATTTTCCTCTTAGTACGTATTGTACAGATAGTTATAAATTTATTCTTTTGAGAAGTACGTTAAATAAATATTAAAAAAACATCACAATCAATAAACGTAAAAAATAAAGCTTTTTGTCATCAATAGGCATTAATATGGTTTTTTTGCTTCATCAGTACATTGCCAATCCATTTAAGTACTCATTACTTGCTGTTAATATCGTTGACGTCGATGCATTATGCTGTAATATATTATTCACTATAATATTTCAGATATCTGAAGGCATATTGGTTATCCACGTTGCTCGTTTACGTTATAATTAATGCGATAGCTTTGATAACATGCTGATATAAAATTGATAGGTACTTACACGTTGATAAACATGGCTGACGATTAGGTAAACGTCATAAAAGGTGTTTTATCGTTTCGAGTAAATTTGGTAAAGTTGTTAAAAACATATTAAGGTGCTGAATTCTAGTGTAAATCACTTTCACGTCGTACAAAACGTTACAGTTGTTGCTATATAAATGATCTATATCCCTAAAAGGAAATCTGGATAAGATAATAAGATTTCAGAAGAAATTCAATTTTTTTTATTGATATAACACATTTTTCCCTAAACAAATTTACATGGAGTGCAATTAGTTAATGGAGATTTGGCAAGATGTTGTTTTATATTAACAATATTTCCATTTCAAAATTTTTCACAATCAACATTTCACAAATTGTTAAGGCACGGAATGTTATTTATAACATTGCATTTTGTTAAGGGAAGTGATCAGTAATGAGATTGGTATTTATTAGAAAAAAACTTGTATTTTTTATGTATGGTCATGTATGCAGCCATATATGACTTTATCTAAGGTCAGTTATGGCATGAATAACCCCATATAAGGCCATATTTACGTTTTCCACCCTGGGTTAAGTGATTGGCTCATGATTTGCCCGAATTGTTAACGACTGACTTCTAGCTTTTTAAATATTTCTTTAATTATTAAAAATATTATTGATTTACACCTCCAGAACCTTATTGCAATTCAGTTTGGCATTCGTTCCTCTATTGGCCTCCTGCGTCTCCAGTGGCCCTGACCTCTTTCTCCCATAAATGCCCGTATACTGTAAATGAGACTGTATAATGTATTTAGGGACATAGAAAATAATAACTATATTAAGGCCAAATCTGTGCAGTTTAGGCTGAGCTTTAATGATGCAGACCATGTAAAAATAAAACCCACACATTTTTTATTCAAATACTTATTTCAATTGTTGAATTTCATTTCCCCAGTGTAGAATTGGTCGTTCAATAGTCTTCAGTATGTATTATAATTTCAAAATGTCCCATTTATTTATTAAAAATGTAATAAATTTGAAATGGCATTAATGCAATCCGCAAAGCAAATTCGCATGGCAGAGAAGCCCCTGTTTAGGCGGTTCTATTAAAATTATTAAATATTATTAAAAATAATAAATATTAAGAAAATTCACCTTGTATATCTGCAGTTTTTAATGCTCAATGTTTCTTTAAACTTTTCATGTAAGTATTGTCTACTGCAAACTGGTGTTTCACATTAACATCATGTTTATTTGTAAGCAAAGGCAATTTTCACTCAAAAAATATTACTCTATGGAGTGTGGAATGGTCCCTACCATAATTTGAACAAAAAACAAGATATTTGGGGGGGAGGAATCTGGCACTTTAGGCCTTATGGTTTTGTGAACTTTATATAGATCAGATACCCCAAAACAAACCAAACGCAATAATTTGTGGAAACACTTAATTAGCTCTTCCCAAAGATGTTTATTTATTTATTTATACGTTGAACATTAATTTCTCTGAATTTCAGATTTCAGTTGGAGGAGTACTCCACGTCATCAGGCCTGGTTTCAGAGCTCATTTTAATCCAGGTGGACAGAAAAGACAGCGCCATGTACACTTGCCAGGCTGAAAACCAGTTCGGAAGAGATGAAGTTTTCATTTCATTAGCAGTTCAAGGTAATAGCATGTCTTTCACACGTAACACGTACATGTATGCATGGATTAGTTTTGAAATTACTTTACGACCGACCTTTGATGATGAGGAAAATGTGGATAAAATTTTTTAACTGGATAAAAGATAGTTGATCGAGCAGAGCTAACTTAAGGAGTTCATCTCTCCTTTCTCTCGTTTTTGGTTAAACACTTTGGGAAGCAATGATTAAAGTAGGTAGACGTTTTCACCTAGTTATCTCCATCGCATCGTTTTATTACTCCATTAAACAGAACGACCAGAATTTCCCATGGGCTTGAAAATAATCGACCAAAATAGTCGTTCGGCTCAAGTGTCTTGGCTGAAACCTTACGACGGTAATAGCGCCATCCTTCGTTACGTGGTGCAATTCAAGAGGGTCTCAGGTATGTTATCTTCCATGTTTATTCCCCATAAATCATTTAATGGGCCCCTAATGCAAATCAAAGATACATTACTTGGGCCCTGATCTGAGCAGCATTACAAACCACCATATCCCATGCGAACAACTTCATATGGAGACTTTGTTCCAAATATATGCACAATATGTTAAAATGAAACAATATATTTGTGGCATATTAGAACTATATTTTTTATATTAACACGTTATGCATGTTGACGAGTTTATTTAAACAGTTACTGTCGTACATTGAAAAACATATTTGTAATATCTAAGGACTGTATATTTTATTTTAACACGTCATGCAAATTAACATGTTTATTAAAACACTTAATGTTTCAATAAACATATTTTTTACTTTAACATATTATGAATATGTGTGCGTATATTTGAACTATATTCTGCATAAATTATAAAGATATAAGAAGGTTGGAAATATATTTTCAGAAAATGTTTGATTAAAACGCTTAATTGAAATTGAATATGAAATATTGTGAATATAATTAAAAACAACGTATGACCTGCATTGATGAATATTTTATACTTTTTATAATCGATTAAAAAATACTTGCAACCGGTTTATTTATAGAATTATGATTACATTATATGGTATTCCGATAGCCTAGAAGTTTTAGTACTTGACTCTCAAGTGGCAGGTCCTGGGTGAAATTCCTGCCAAAATACATGTAGTTATTTTTTTCTAAATTCAGATATATTGTGCATATAAAATTAATCTAATTTAGGTTAATTTATTAAAATGTATTTTCCCTGTATATTATTTCCATATGGGCATGCAGTGTTGAAAATGTCTACTGATGTTTAATCCTTGAATACTTTCATGCAGGTGGTTGGCAGGAGGCATCCACAAATGTCACCGTACCTGCCACAGAAACTGGAGTTACCATCCAAGGGCTGCAACCTGCAACCCCTTACCATATTAGGATTTTTGCAGAAAATGATGTTGGAAGTAGTGATCCAAGCGAAGCTGTAGTTGTCAATACCACTGAAGAAGGTAAATTATGTGGTCAAGTACATGGTCAGTCTAAGGGCAGGATTATCCCTCAGTTGATTAAAAACAATAATTGAAGAGTGCCGAACCACAACGTAGTAAGTGCCAGAAATTAACTTTTCAGAACAACTAAAAGCTAAATTGAACGCTGATGTTGCCGTTTGAGCGAAATGTAATTAGAGGTAGCACCTACACTTAGCTAAAAATAGTACATGATGGGTGCAAAACCATAACGCACTAAATGCCAGAATAAGCTTTTCATGAGAATTTAAAGCTGAATTAAACGTTAATGTTGTCATTTCAATGAAATCAAATTAGTGCTACCTATATTTCGTAAAAATATTGTCGGAAAATATAGATAGCACCCTTAGTTCACTCAAATGAAATACATGTGCATGTACATGTACATAATAGGTGCTAAACTGTAACGTTATAAGTGCCAAAAAATGGGCGGATTAAAATTTCTTTAATTTTTTTTTTCATAATTCCCTTGGTTACTAATATTTCTAAAATAATTCAACGAAACATTCACATAATGATACCCAACACGCAAAAGCTGCAATTTTTTTTATCTACTAAACATCTGTGATTTCCATAGCACACTTTCAACTTTCGAAAAAAAGTTTTAAAATATCAGTAAATAGTACATGTTTTATTATGTACTGTAAACATTTTTTTAATGTTAGGAAATGGAAATCTTCTTCAAAAACCTTTAAAGTATTAAACCTCATATGTTATTTTATTTCGCATTGGTTATGCTTTGTACATTTTGTGAAACTGGAAAAATATTTCTAAACAACCGAAAGTAAAATCCGAAGTAAATTAATAAAAGAAAAATTCACGGTGCATTTTAAATGATATTTGTTATTAGCTCATGCAGTCTGCTTTAAGCAATGAACTAGTTGCTATGATTGCATTTTTTATTGCATCCAAATAATTTGCATTTATATTACTTTTGTATAATCAAGCTCCATCAGGACCACCTCAAGATATTCAAGCCAAAGAAATCGACCCACAGACAACAAAAGTCTCCTGGAAGGTACATTTATTTAGCTTTTTTTAATACAACTTTTATTATTTATTTTTTTATTTGGATTTGACGTATAGTGTTTTATGTTAATTAATTTTACACAATTGCTATTTTAGCCTCCTAAAAAAGATATGTGGAATGGTATAATACGTGGTTACCACGTGGGCTACAAAAGCGCAGACTCCATCGATCCTTTCGTGTATAAAACAGTGGATAATTATATGAATAACAACAACGTTCACAGTATAGAACTGACAAATTTGAAAAAATACACAAAATACAGCATTGTTGTGCAAGCGTTTAACCACGTTGGTTCTGGGCCAAAATCCGAAGAGCTTGTCTTTGTAACAGCTGAAGGAGGTAATCATTTTCCGTTCATTTCTGTAATGCTATTTGAAGTTATGATTAATTATTATGTACAGTATTTCGTGTTTGAAAATGCAGTGAGCGCAGTTTGTGTAAAGTGTTTGGTTGATTTTCAAACGAATGCATTTCGTCTAACTTGAACCGATTTCTTAATGCTAACATTTTGTTACGTATTGTTTCACATTTACTATTGTTATGTTTTTCCGTACCTCATAACCTTCCTACACTCATTAAATGTTATGTTGTATTTTTTCTCTCATCTTTTGCACATTTTTTTTTCGGTAAACTCTGTTGGGATTTATTATATTGTAATATTTTAGTATCCAATAGCCCTGTTAAAAATTTGATTTTTGTTGTTGTAAATCAATATCTCATAGCCCTTCTAAATTCTTGAATTTTATGTTTTAATTTTTTATTTAAAACCTTATAGCCCTCTTAAAGATTTGAGTTTCATATTGTAGTTTTTTTTTAGTAACTCATAACCCTCTATGACTCCTGAATTTAATGCTATATTATTTTTCTGCACACAATAACTTTCTTAAATTCTTGAATTTTGTGTTACCTTATTTTCCAGTACCTCATAGCCCTAATTAACCCTTAAATTTTTCAAGTACCTCGTAACTTTCTTAAACTCTTGTGCTTTATATTTTCTTTTTTCCAGTACCTCTTGATCCTCTTAAACTATTGAATGTAATGCTTTCTTATTTTTTCAGTATCTCATAGCCTTCTAAACTCTTGAATTTTATGTCGTATTTTTTTAAGTACCTCATAGTCCTCCTGGAGATGTGAAATGCTCGGCTTTATCATCTCAAAGTCTTCTTATTTCTTGGGAACCTCCATCGCCATCAACGATCAACGGAGTTCTCCAGGGTTATAGGGTCATCTACGTTCCAACGGAAGAATGGTATGGTGGGTAAAAGTGTTTCTCAGTAGTCAATTTGCTATTCACATTTTTTTTTCAAATGCCAAATATAAAATCACGATAAACAACAAAGCTATCTTTGAATTTAATTGTAATCTTTGAAATTAATTTATATTGTCTTCACTATAAACTCTTATCATGATCATGGAGTTAACTTTTTATAGTTGACAGTCAATAACTTGTGACGTGAAAAATGAATTTAATGTCAATGTCTTCGTTCATGCGTTTATAAAATTATTTTCAGGTGCTGTTCAACCTGAATCAAAAACCACTGCTGCATCAAAAACGATTCTGCATGGCCTCTTGAGAAACACTAATTACACCATTCATGTGTTGGCATTCAATAAAGTGGGCGACAGTAACAGGAGTGAAGCAGTTTTTTGCAAAACTAACGAAGATGGTACATAATCGTAAAGTTTTATGCATTTTCCCTTTAAAAAATCATTCATGTTTCGGCATATTCAACATTTATGCTGAAAGAAATGTTTTGAACTCGATTGAAAAGATGAAACAACTGTAAAATTAAGATACATTTACTTGTATAATCCAGAAATTTCCTAGAAAGCTCAAAAATATTTATCAAAGGCCCTTTATTTATAAAAATGCTGAATTAAATTGATTCCTTGTGAAAGGGATACAAAGCTGAATTAATGTTTTCTAATAATATTTCTGAAAATATTTTATGAAAAATACACAATTTCTGCTTCCACAATACGTTTTGTGTAAATATCTTCTACAATCCGTGATTTGTAATCTTGGTTTTCGAAAATGTTTTGAAATTAATTTTTGTCGGCATAATTGTTTAGAGAAATGTAGACTAAAATCGACATTTTGTTAATCATTTTGCTAAAAACTTTACCTACGCTGTACCTTTAATTAAAGGTATTAAATAAATACAAAAATAAATCAATTTTGATTAATAGATTGAGTACTGCTAAGGTAATTTTTTTTAAAAAATGAATCACTGATTTATTTAAATTTATTGAATTTAAATATATTTAGATAGTAGTTATGAGAAGGCCGTAGGCGTTAGTATTTTAAAGGCCAGATAACGGTACAAATAATTAAATTAAACTCACGTTCAATACAAAATTTTCTTAAAAATATTAATAATAAGTGATGAGTTTAATTAAATTATTTGTATTATAATCTAAATTTCAAAATACTTACGCCTACCGCATTTTTATAATTACTATTTAAATATATTAAAGATTTTAATAATTTTAAATTAATCAGTGATTCATTTTTTTGGAAAAAATTACATTGGCAGTAACTTTAATTAAAAGTACTCCACCAATTATTTTTTGTCATCTCAATCTGTGAATCAAAACAAATATATTATTTATTTATTAGCTACCTTTAATTAA
>JAQIXS010001096.1:0-33901 GCA_034700785.1 Rossiulus vilnensis | reverse complement strand
AGAAATTTTAGACAAGTGCACAACAAAACAACCAGTGTTGCATGCATGATATGCAGAATACTGGCACCTCTTGTATTCCGCCCTCATGCTGCTGAGCCATGGCCAGCAACATGGTGTCAAATCTTTCAGGATCACCTTCCGGCATCATAATTTGATAATTCTATTCTCAATTTGCGAGTGAAATAAAAAATACAATCAACGATGTCAACACTAAAAGCACAAACCGTTTCGTCAATTCGTCACCCGTTCAAAACGCGATTGTAGTACCCTCTACTGACAGTTCAGTCTGACTTTGAAACCCCCAAGCAAAGTGCGCGCCTACGTTTTCCAGGAAATATACCGTTTTTGCTTTTCAGGTTATTATTTGTACCTTCAATGATGACACGTTACCATTGCTGGCAAAGGCAATCGATGAACAAAAAGTGGGGTTTGCAATTCTGCGGCAGTGGCTTCTAGCTTCACACGTGGTGAACATGCCAGAGGTTAAGCGTGTTTGGACGAAGGCCTCCGATCGTACCAGTTTTGATTTTGTTTATTCTAAATAGAGAGAAAATGAATCTTCGTCGAAAGTTGAAGGCGTTCACTAAAGAATGCCCGCAGCATGCGGAGAAATTCAAAGATTTCATGGCTAAAGACGTAAGTGTTTGATTTCAGCGGCTGTTGTGTGCAACATTATTTGGTTAGCATTGGGAAAGAAACGGCAAACAGTAGGTGAAATGATGTGTAATATAAATAATGTTATGCACCGAATAATAACAAACCAACATAAAATATGTGTATATGAATTTGGCAAATGCAGAACACTGGTCTTAATTTAATTACGTCAACCTGGTTTATGCTGCATCTGATCGAGCGACCATGGCGAATGTGCTCAATGGAATTTCTTATAGATTCCTGCATGCTTTCTCTGTAATTTGAGTTTGCACATAGAAATCTCACGCAACTGAATTTTTTACACAATGTCAAATAGTAATTTATCAACCAGTGCTGATAATAAGAAATGAAAAAACGTATTTTAAAGTTATGTTTTGCTCTTATATTTTTTATTTTTTTCACGTTGTGTCAAAAAAATAAATAAATTGATGATCATTAAATCTATGTATTTTTTTATTTAGAATTGGAGTTCTTCTGATAGATGCTCCCTGTTGTCAGCTTTAGCCAAGCTATTATTAAATCCAAGTTGTGCTCACATTTTGGCGAGGCACTTTCGAGGGATTTTACTGGATTTATTACACCGTGCAGCAGTTGAGGTGGATTCCCCAAAAAATAGCTTATCATTTTCGAACGAGCTCCATAAAAGATTTTGCGTAGTTTTAGCTCAACTGGGACCAATCCACCATCCTACGGTATTTAGGTATGACTAAGTGTAAAGGTTTACTCAGCTTGTAGAGAGCGTTTTAAATTTCTTGCAGCATGTCGTAGAATCTAACAAAATGCATATGTTTCAGGTTTACTTTAGATTATTTTAAAAATCGTCCTCCACCATTCCATCAACTTCTTGAAAATCCTTTGTCAGAAGAACCTGCTGCAAAGAAAAGAAAAGTATTTAAATGCTCATCGATAAATATTATTCAGTTGTAATTCACTTGATCTAATAGTTGTCCTGCATTAATTTATATTTTATATTTTGAAAGTGGGATTCCAATCAGGTGTTAAGCGATTCTGCAATTGCCCGTGCCTGTTACAGATTTGTATGTCAGTCACCTGACTACTTTAAATATTTGTGGAACTGGACTTCATTTTTAACTTACCTGAATAGCTCAGCTTGTTCAGTCAAATGGTAAAAAAGAATCTAAATTTTTTCATTTTAATAATGAAATTAATTATAAATATATTGCTGTGAATTTAAAAATTTTTTTGATAGGTTTACGAGTTTAAGCCTGATCTTGCTATGTAAATTTACATCGCAACAAACTGCGTGTTTTCTACGTGGTCTGCTTACCAAAGAACAGATTTGGCACTTTGCATTTAGGTAGATATGTTCAGTATTTAAATGCAGCGTAATTAAGTATATGGCTCTTAATTCATCCATTGTGATATGGTATTGTTGTATTTAATGTTTTAGATTTGATCATGCATTGTTGAAGCCTTCATCAACCAAGAACTTCTTAATTTCAAGTGATGCGAACAGTGCTGTTCCATCAGATTCTTCGGTTATTTTGTCATCTGACTTAGTGACGTCGGTTGTTTCAGTTGAAAATGTTTTGCTTCCGTGTTATCAAGAGTCTGTTAGTACAATCTTTTTATGCAGTCTGACTTCCAAACATATTCAAGATTTTTATGTATTATAATTTTTTTTTAAAGAAAAGTGTTGGCTGCTTGGTACCTACACCAACAACTAGTGCCAATTTGCATAGTTTGGTGTTAGCGGTCAAGAAAGGTTTACCTGTGCTCCTTCAAGGTCCAATTGGCAGCGGAAAAACATCCGTCGTTGAACATCTTGCACAGTTAACAGGGCGCACTGAACAACCCCATCTGCTGAAAGTGCAACTTGGAGACCAAACAGACAGCAAGGTGAAAAAAACTGAATCATTTAATTTTTTAGATAATTTTTTTAGATTTGTTTACATGTTGGAACAGAAATTCAGTTTTTAACTCTGGTAGGAGAATGAATAACTTGTTCTTTTGTATATAAGCTTGACTCTTTGCAATTAAAAATTTTAGAAAACAAAAATTCCTGGTTAACAATGTGCAGGCCTATGTTTTTTATGCAATAGATTTTATGTTAAGTAGTATTGATTACTTTTTGGCTTTTTAGATTCTATTAGGAACTTACAGGTGCACGGATGTACCAGGGGAATTTATATGGCAACCAGGAACTTTGCTACAAGTAAAAGCATAGTTTTGAATTTGTTTCTTAACTTGTTTGTTTATAGCAGTGCATGTACCTTAATTGTAAAATCTGCTTGTAAAATAGGCTGTTAAAAATGGATATTGGATTTTGTTGGAGGACATTGATTATGCACCGATGGATGTATTATCTCTACTTGTTCCACTTCTGGAAACTCGATCGATAACTGTGCCTGGACATAGTAATCCTGTTACTGCTTCTCCAGGATTTCATTTATTTGCAACCCAAAGGTATCAGTTTAAACTTTTCTATTACAATAATTTAATTAGTGTACAAAATCTATCATCCCTTCAATTTTTTTATATTATTCAGATTGTTAGGCAGTAGTAGTGGTTTCTTCAAGGCTCATTCAAGTCATGTGGATATTTTGGACAAGCTGTTCACCAAGATATCTGTTCAGCCATTGTCACAGAGTGAACTGAAAGAGGTGTGTGACTTATCAAAATGTTATTGAAGGTGACAAACAATGCAGTTTTAAATTCGTACTTTCCTTACTTTTCAGGTTATTTCAAAGAAATGGCCCGTTTTATGTTCCGCAGTGGATCGAATTGTAGAGGTATATTTAATGATGAGTGCTGGAAAGCATGAGTTTTCGTTTAGCAGTGATAACAACATCGATGCTATTGAAGAAAAACCGACATTTCTGTCGAGTGGAAGACCTGTTTCTACGAGGTTGCCACCATTAATTACTATGCACATTTAAAGCTTGTTATTTAACACCGTTTAATCCTTCTTTCATCTGTTTCTTTTTTAACCAGGGATTTATTGAAGTGGTGCCATCGGATGTCTGATTACTTTTCTACAAGTTCACAAACAACAATCATGGCCTTTCAAGAAGCTTTAGATTGCTTTTGTTATAGCATTTCAAAGACAGTTGACCGCATTTCCATTGCCAAACTGATTGGTGCTAAACTAAACATAGTGGAGACAGAGGTAAAGCTTGTAGTTTGTCTTCAGCTACTATTATATATTTTTATTTTCAGGTTACCTATCTTAGTTGCAGTTGATCGACGGAAATTAAATTTTTGTATTTCTAGGCCGAATTCTACTGCACAACTCACAAGCCAGTTTATCAGTCAACGAAACGAGCAGTTACCATTGGCCGTGCCACATTGCATCGCAAAAAAGGAAATAAGCAACATTTGAGGTAGGCAAAATTCATTTAAAATATGTTACTGGTTTTCCAAAATTTAAAATTTACTATAACTAAAAATGGTGTTAATCTGCTTAATAATATGCAATCATCTATTTTCAAATTGATACAAAAATGTACGGCGACTAATTTCTATTCTATTATTTTTTAGAAAATCTAGACCTGCATATGCATTTACTCGGCAGTCAAGCATGCTTCTAGAACAAGTGGCAGTTGCTGTAAGAAATCAAGAACCTGTCCTAATTGTCGGAGAAACTGGAACTGGGAAAACTGCAACTGTTCAGTATTTGGCTGAGGAAACTGGTATGATTGTGCAGAATTCTGCTGAAACTTGTGTAAAAATGCAATTGTGAATGAATGCATTATTATGATTTACTATATAGGGCACAGTCTTATTGTTGTAAATATGAACCAGCATAGCGACAGTGCAGATTTGCTTGGAGGGTAACAATAAATTTTGAATCAGTTGATATGAGTTGCTGAATTATTTCTTATTCCAAGTGTATTTTCTAGCTTCAAACCTGTTGATATCAAGTTTTTGGTTCACCCATTGAGAGAAGAATATGCAGAAATGTTTAACCAAACCTTTTCAAGATCACAGAATGCTGATTTTCTGAGAAACATTTCAGTAAAGATGTGGCACATTCATTTTGATAGTAAATGTAATGTACTTTTAGCTTTTCAACAGAATTTTCTACTTATAGACATGTTGCAACCAAAAAGATTGGAAGAATTTGCTGGTTGGCATGAAGCATACACAGCAATTAGCTTGTCAACGTTATAGGAAAGGTATGGTGTTCTTCGTAATTATGAGGCACCAATCAGGCAACTTGTTGTGCTAACAATAGTGAATTATATCCACAGTTAGACCTAGTCCCGTCACTGGAAGCAAGGAGGACATCGCATTGCAGAAATGGCTGGCTATTGGTGATAAAATTAATCGGTTGGAGATTCAAGTTAAACATTCTGAGAATGCTTTGGCTTTTATGTTTACTGAAGTAATTACAAATGATGATATTTCAAACCCCCCCTCCACCCCCTTCAGTATTTTCATATGTATATTTCATGCCTGATTTTTAGGGAACATTAGTAAAGGCTATTAAAGAAGGCTCTTGGATTCTTTTGGATGAAATAAATTTAGCATCAGCTGAAACTTTGGACTGTCTTGGTGGTCTCCTAGAAAGCATTCATGGCTCTGTGCTACTAATGGAAAGAGGGTTAGTGTGTTATTACTAGATTCTATATATATATGAAGGAAATTCTAATAATGATGTATTGGTCTACTTTCTGAAATGTAGAGATACAAAAACAATTCAGCGCCATCCTGAGTTTCGATTATTTGCCTGCATGAATCCAGCTACTGACGTTGGCAAGAAAGAACTGCCACCAGGGCTTCGGAATCGGTAATGCGTGTTCTATTCAAACTGCCATCAATTATGATTCTTACATTTTAATTTAATTTGGAAATGTATGATTTTTCAAGCTTTACCGAATTCTTCATGGGAGATTTGACTGATAAATCCGATCTTGGAGTCTTGGTTGAGCATTATTTGAAAGGATTGTCGTTAACAGCTGCTCAAATCGATGGCATCGTGAAGTTTTACCTGCAAGTGCGGATTGAATCTGAGAAGAATTTAACTGATGGAACTGGGCATAAGCCACATTACAGGTATTATTTCCATTCTTGGTTATGGCATGCACACAACTTTATTGTGAACAATTGTGAAACAAATTAATCAAACCATAAAAAGAATAAACCAGGGTAGTATTTTTTTTTAATTGGCAAGCTGTTTGTATATGCTGAATTTGGTAAAATTTTATGAGCATTTCCATTATTCCATTTTTTACAGTCTCAGAACACTTTGTCGTGCACTAAGTTATGCAGCTGGAAATCCATGCATGAGTGTACCACGATCATTACACGAGGTTTGTATAAATTTCACATAGTATGGCTTTGTTTAAACATGATTTTTTAAGATTTTATTTTAATTTTTATCTTAATTGCAGGCGTTCTGTCTGAGTTTTTTGACTCAACTGGATCGCAGCTCACATCCAGTTGTTGAAGGCCTCATCACAAAGTTTATTCTCGCAAAACAAAATGTGAAGGGCATACTTCATAAGCCACTACCTGAACCCTTGGGAGGGAAGCATTTGAACTTTGAGGGTCATTATATCCTCAAAGGCGATCAGGAGCCAGTTGTTTCGGATAAATATATCCTAACGCCATCCATTCGTTGTAATTTAAAAGATCTTGCACGGGTCGTAGCAGCAGGGTGAGCTTTGAGGTGTTTCTTGTATGTTCTTCACATTTGTTCGAGTTATTTATGTTTTTTTTTTGTTGTTGTTGCAGACGGCACCCTGTTTTGCTCCAAGGAGGAACTTCTGTCGGAAAAACTAGCTTGATAAAATGGTTGGCGGACAGCTCAGGGAATTACTGTGTACGTGTAAACAATCATGAGCACACTGATCTGCAGGAGTATGTAGGCTCATATGCAGCTGATCTTACAGGGAAATTAGTTTTCAGAGAAGGTCAGTTTTATTGTATGAAAAGGTTTTTTTAGCTGCGATAATGACACTTATTTTAAAGCATTTGACATTTTTGTTTTTAAGGAGTATTGGTTGATGCCATGAAGAAAGGCTACTGGATCATTTTAGATGAACTGAACTTGGCACCTTCTGATGTGTTAGAAGCCCTGAATCGAGTGAGTTTTTTATCTTGACGTATCCTAAATTTTATCAAGGTTATTTTGTTGCTCATTATTTTGTTGTTCAACACTGTAAAATGTGTTGGGGTTGCTTTTCTTTAATTGTTTGCCATGTTATGCATCAATAGTTAAATTTTCTGCTTTTAGGTGTTGGATGATAACCGCGAGTTATTTATCCCGGAAACCCAAGAAACCGTCAAGGCTCATCCTCGATTTATGTTGTTTGCAACTCAGAATCCACCAGGGCATTATGGCGGACGAAAGGTAATTCAACGGTAAAGTAAAGCTTAAAAAAATTGCCCGAAGGTTAAAAATACGATGCTTTTCAACTACTAGGTTTTGTCACGTGCCTTCCGAAATCGTTTCATTGAACTGCATTTTGAGGAAATTCCTCCTAAGGAATTAGAAACTATCTTGCACGAAAGATGTGCATTGCCTCCATCCTATTGCAAGAAACTCGTGGCTATCATGATGGAGCTGCAAGTGAGTGTGGCAGAAGTTCAGTATTTTGACTGTCATTGTGGAAACGTTTTTAATGGGAAACCGGTTTATCTATAGACAAGACGATCTTCCAGCGGAATATTTGCTGGAAAGCAGGGCTTGATCACCTTAAGAGACCTCTTCAGATGGGCAGAAAGGTACAGGCTGGCCAGTAACCAGTCAGCCAAGTTTTATGATTGGGATCAACATTTGGCCGATGAAGGTATTGACCGACTCCATCCTGCTTGATATTTCAAACCTTGAACAAAAAGAAATGATTGTGCTAATGAAATATTCTTACTTAGGATACTTACTATTAGCGGGCAGGGTTCGCAAACCTGAAGAAGTCAAAGTCATTGCCAATGTTTTGAACAAGCATTTCAAATGCCAGGTGAAAGCCGAGAATTTGTTCTCATTTAAAAATGACAACGATTGTTCACCTGTCGTCCAGTCATTGATGCAAGAGATTGTGAAACTTTCCCCACTGCCCACTGGTTTTGTACATTTGGTGTGGACCTACAACATGCGTCGCCTTGCTATTCTGCTTGGTCAGGCACTGCGATTTAATGAACCTGTGCTTCTTGTTGGCGAAACTGGGTAAGTAAATAGGCAAAAGAAAAAATTACATTGTTTAACATTTATTTTTTGTAATTTAGTGTTGAATTGTTACTTTCATTTTCACTAATTTTTATTTGTTTTCATAGACCATTAATATTGCTTTGTTCTCTTTCCTGTGCTTTCTTTCTGTGCTTATTTCCAGTAATTTTATCAACGAATATTTCCATTCTTAGGTGTGGGAAAACAACGATTTGCCAGTTTTTTGCCACTCTGTCAAAACTTCCACTTTATTCCATCAACTGCCACATGCATTCGGAAGGAGCTGATTTTCTCGGTGGTTTGCGACCTGTTAGGAGCCAGAATACTGCTTCAGATTCAGAAGCTGGCAATGGAAGACTTTTTGAATGGGCTGATGGACCTCTCGTCAAAGCGATGAGGGAAGGGGCCGTATTTTTGGCTGACGAAATCTCTCTGGCAGATGATTCCGTCCTGGAGCGCCTGAACAGTGTGCTGGAGCCTGAGAGAACCCTGCTGATAGCCGAAAACATTTCCACCCAAAGCGAAACCGACAATGGCGAAATGACTATTGTTGCCAAAGATTCCTTTCGCTTTGTTTCCACGATGAATCCGGGTGGCGATTATGGGAAAAAAGAAGTGAGCAAGTTATGAACTTCGTTTGAAATAACTAATCGTTCTAACAACTAACTCACCCTGCTCTGCTACTTGCATTTCTTTAGTTGTCCCCAGCATTGCGGAATCGTTTTACGGAAATTTGGTGCCCAAGCAATAATAGTAGTGAAGATCTGATTAACATTATTGAACACAACGTGTCATCTCGATTGCAACTATTCAAGCAGGAAGACGGAAATACTGGCATTGGCCAAGCTATGCTGGATTTTCTTATCTGGTTCAGCAATCAAGCTATTGGTCGAAGGTGAGTCCAATTTTGATATTTTTCCAATATAACATATAAACAGATAAAGAAATGAAGATAACTGCAGAAACTCGTAAGGAAAAGGCTACTAAAAATGTCAAAATGTAATTTGAAGAAAGAAACTAGTAATTTGGTCAGGTTATCATTGATAAATATTTACTTGAACTTTAATGTAAACGTTTCTCGAATGCCGATTGAATATTTAAAGTATATTTTATAAATTCCTACAAGTTTATTGTGTTTTGTTTTACAGGGTTACTCTTAGCATTCGTGATATACTTTCGTGGGTGAATTTTATGAATGCTACAACAAGTGGTAATAACAAGTCAAGTCGTGATGTTGCCACTGCGTTTGTCCATGGAGCATGCTTAGTTTTTTTAGATGCCATAGGAACAGGTCAGACATTTTTGTTTTCTACATGTATTTCTTTTAACCGTTAAACTGTTTTAATCAATTTCAATTTGTTACTGTTATTTATCTGTAGGAGCCACCTGTCATTCAAATAGTGAGCAAACTGTTGCCATGAAAAAGGAATGTTTGGGTTATCTGCTGAAGTATATTCACCGAATTACTGGTCAGGACTTAAACGAAAATTCCTTTGGACTACTTCAAGAAGGGATATCGTCAGTTGCAGTGATATCTGATAGCTCAAAGTTTGGATTGGAACCATTCTTTATTTCAAAAGGTGATTAAGACTTGCAGTTAACTCAGTATTTGTTAAGTTCTTTTTCCCATCTACCTGTTTCATTTGTGGAAACGCTTTTAAGAAAATGGGCAAATGAAACATTTTTTTAAAAACTTCTTTAGGAATGTCTGTTGCCGAAGATATTGATGGAATCTTTACCCTAAGAGCGCCAACTACTTGCATGAACGCGCTTCGCGTTCTTCGAGCTATGCAACTACCAAAACCAATTTTGTTAGAAGGGTCACCCGGTGTAGGCAAAACCAGTCTGGTTATAGCACTGGCCAAGGCATCTGGACATAACTTTGTTCGAATCAACTTATCGGAGCAAACGGTAATGACAAATATATCTCCTTTACTGCCCAAAATTCCGTTGCACATTTATGATTGAGTAGTTATTTTTCTTTTTAGGATATTTCTGATTTGTTTGGGGCTGATCTTCCTGTAGAAGGTGGACGAGGAGGAGAGTTTGCATGGCATGATGGCCCGTTGCTGCGAGCCATGAAAAATGGAGAATGGGTAGTTTTGGATGAACTGAACTTGGCATCCCAGTCGGTCTTGGAAGGACTTAACGCTTGCTTGGACCATCGTGGTGAAATATACGTTCCTGAATTGGGGAAAACGTTCCAGACACCTGCAAACAAGATGCGACGCATTTTTGCTTGCCAAAACCCTCTTAATCAGGGTGGAGGTAGAAAGGGTCTTCCAAAGTCTTTCCTAAATCGTTTCACGCAGGTAAATAAACAGTTTATCTACGTTATTAACTGCTTCTGGTCCAGTGATATTCTGTAGTAAATTATACCTTTATCATCATCAATTCTGTGACATTGGAACCACTGAAATTAAAATTTTAGAATGCTTAATATGATTATATATATAAATTTTGCATAGGTTTACATTGAACCGTTATCAACAACTGACTTGGAATTAATAACACAAGCAATGTACCCAAAAATTCCAACTGACGTTATGTTAAGCATGGTAGCATTCAACCAGCAGGTAATGATTTAGTGAATATTTTCTTTTCAAGGTTATTTCTTAATGAAATTGTGTAAAAAAATCGTTCTATTTTTAAGGTCCATTTGGAAACGGCGGTTAAACGCATGTGGGGCAACAGTGGTGGCCCCTGGGAGATTAATTTAAGAGATGTGTTTAGATGGTGTGACTTGTTGATTCAGAACCAGGTATATTAAACATACCTCGCCCAATCTGTAAAAATATGCTTTTTCAGACATCACCAGTAATTGAGATGTGTTATACGATTATAGGAAGGATCAAGCTACAATCCTGGAGAATATGTTCGATTAATCTATGGTGACAGAATGCGCACAATTGCTGACAAGAACATGGTAATTTTGAAAACGAATTACATTATAATAAATCCTTGGTTTCATCCTAAAAAGCTAAAAACAATTAAAACTTGGTTTGGTTTAGGTTTCAAACTTGTCTCAAGAATTCTTTGGTTCAGTCGGTATTCAAAGCACATGTCACTTGCTTTCTATCACGAGCGAATGGGTCCAAATCGGACATTCTTTCTTACCACGTGTGACGTCGCAGTATCGTGGTTACACTCCGGCTGCTTGTTCGCTAAATGATACTCGGCTGCACCTTTTGCCTAGTCAACTGCAAAATTTGGAGTCACTCATGAAGTGCATCGAAATGAACTGGATGGCAATTTTGGTAAAGCATTTTCATAAGTCTTCCTAAATTCACTCATGAACGATTTTATGCTCAACGTTGCTTTGATATTCTTGTAGGTGGGACCTTCTGCTAGCGGAAAATCCTCCCTTGTATGTCTGCTCGCCGAGTTGTGTGGTCACCCACTTCAAACCCTAAGCATGAACTCTGACATGGATACCACGGAATTGTTGGGAGGTTTTGAGCAGGTAGGGGAAGATGTTATTAATATACTTTATAGTGGGGTCAACAAATTGAAACCAGAGGAACTGTGTTTTATAGATACGTTTAATAATACTGTTATTTAATATAAAAATGTATGAATTACTGTTTTTTACTATGCAGCAAATTGTGAGTTATGAGGTTTGTTGCTGCAGACTATTGGCATATATAATATAAATATAATATCTGCCTCTCCTCTGAATTGATCATCACATTTGATCTGGCCATTTTTTGTTGCCCAGAAAACCATTTTATGGATATGTATAATCATAATATCCTAAGTTATGAAAAAATTAAGAAAATGAAGCTTCTACTGAAGCTAAATTGGAATTGGATTCAAATTGGGGGACGTCAGTTTCCTGCAGTATTTAGAATTTCAAAAAAATGTTTAGATTGAACCTCAGTGTTATCGAATGCAAAGCACGTTGAAAACGAGTGAAGCAAACGTTGCTGGCATTTCGTTTGACATTGAGATGAGCTCGTGCGTACGAGTACACTAACAATCAATCTTCAGTACAGAAATGGTAGAATTGGGAAGGGAATTCCCTATAGTATGCGTTGAGTGCTTAGTCGTTACTCGTTAGCAATTTGTAAATGTCTTATAGGGCGTTCCTTCACATGCGAGCAGCTTCACATTTCTCTCCCTTCCCAATGTTAATAATTCTTAGACGTATATGCTAGGAATTGAAAAAAAAACCGATATAAACGTACAAGCGTTGCTATTTCTGCTGATCGACAATAATAATCCAAGTGATCAGCAATTTAATTTACTTTTACGGTTCTCGTAATTGTTTCAATGATATGTACATTATTCGATTCCGTTATGCAGATGTAAACATATCGAAGAGGCAATCTGAGAATGGCTTGCATATTTTGGAAATTATTTTAGTAGCGTATAAAAACATTGAATAGTAAATCAGCATAAAGACCTTTTCTATGCTAGCTCCATTATTTTTCTGTTAAATAATGCATTACATATCAATCGTTTTAGCATTTTTTTAAAAAAAGATTCGCGCTTGAGCAGTCGCGCAAACATAGTTCTTCCAAATTCCATTATGCAGATTTTAGTTGGTTTTCTGCCATTCATAAATTGTTTGAAGGAAAGTGGCATTTTCAATTTTTGTCAGTTTTCCGGAAATGTGCACCCGACTGTGATATGGCTGTTGAATATGACGGATACTGTAAATGTTTCCATTTATCAAGTGATTCGTTTAGAGCCTTAACATTAAACTTGAAACTTTTAAGTGCTTAGGTAAATGAACAACGACCATCATTTCTGATTATTAAGCTCGTTGATCTTGCAGCTATTTGCTTATTTGCACTATTTTAGGCAGTTTCCTTGCAACTTGTTATACGAACTGCTTGATAAAGTCTGCTACATCAGATTGGGACGAGCACACATTTATCATGTCGTATAACCCACTATAAATTTAATATTCACATTGCACATTTCTATCTGCTTTAAATCAGCTTATTGGGAAATGAAAGTTTGGTTCTTAACCATGTATTGGCATTTAACGACCGGTTGTTGTTTCTCATTATGATGTCGTAAATTATCTTTAACGGGGTGTGCCATGGTGTCTGTTTCCTTATCATCTCAGCAAAAATGGCAGTTTTAGAACCGCTCAGCCGGTCCGTTTTGAAACATGTGATTTTTTATTTTTTTAAACAGTTCTGTGTTGGCTATTTGTGAAGGGAGTTGCATGACTGCTTTCTTGCTTGCCCGTGAAATCGAAATTAAAATGATGACGCTAATGGCGTACAACGTATAGGAGCACGTTGCTTGCGGTTAGAGGCACCTAAGGTTCAGTTTTAATCTGGGAAAAACTAGAAATTTCCGATTATCTTGGGAACGTGCTGATGTAAACTGATTATAGTTTGAGATAGAAACAGCGGTGCGATATATAACGATGATTGGATATGGGATTGTGGGATATGGAAGCTCATAATCGATTGAAATATCTGTAAATTATTTATCCCGTGAGCAAATGAATTTATCTTCTAGTTTGGGCAAAGGGATTTTTATATTGCATTTTCCTTCTTTTAAATCGAATCACTTGGAATTCTCCATGGAGGTATTAACCGGATTTCGGTTTGCCAACAAGGGACAACGTACACATGTGCTTTTCTGTTTTTCGAAAATGAGTATGTTTTTGTCTCTTTGGAAATATACACAAGGAAGATACAGTGTATATTTGTACGTAATTTATCATTTTTGCAATCCAATTTTAATAACGTAATTGAAGAATTTTTTCTTAAAATTCAATTTTTTAAAGTAGTCATCAGTGTACAACATGTTCATGATTATCTGAGAAAGTCCATTAGTTTTGAAAGATGCATACACGTATATATAATATGCAGTTAATTATTTGGTTTACAGAAATATGGAATATATCAATATAATAGAATATATGAAAATATCCAACTTGACAGATGCTTTTCATCACCTCCAAAATTGAGTTAGTGTTACTTGTCATAATTCCTTTTGATCCAACAAGTAGCAGAGCAGGTCAAAATGTCAAGAACTGTTGTCGTTGGAGCCATTTACTTTGCCATTCTAGAGCAGATGTGGTCAAGCCGGGTCGCTTATTTTTTATCGGGCCTTGTATCTTGACTCCATATTGCGGTTTGTGGGTAGCTATTTGGGATATTTTTCAAATCGATAACGTTGCTTATTTGATCGCCAACCGGTGTCGCGTTGACTCTGGGAGCGCTGAGCCTGCGCCATCGATCCTTTCCTTTCAACTCATAAACTCAATTTTATTTTCTCCGTCGGTTTTTTCCTGCCAGAAATCCTTTTTTACACTTGGCTAACCACGCTGACTGCTTTCTTGCTTTCGCTACGCTAAACTACTTGGACAGGCCCAAATACTTGTTGTATCGATTCTGGTGCAATAGCAGAACGTCACGTTAAGTCTATAACCGGAAATTCAATCTGAATTTGTTGAAATCGAATGTGATCAAGAATGAATGAAAAGCCAGGGAAAATTGCTTTGCTTTTCAATGCACTCGCTGCGTAGATAGTTATAGTGCTTCTAAAACACTTTCTTTTGAAATCCTACGACATCCTCAAGAACCCCACGAAGTAGTTTACTAGCACTCTTCTCTAGCAGGCATTCGTTTGGGCTTTTATTGGTCCGAGTTAAATAACATGGAAGGCTGCATAGCTGCACAAACGAGCCTAAAGCTTGTGTTCATTTGAGAGCAGACAGTGATAAAAACCATCGAAAGTTGAAACGGAGTGCTGTCTGAGAGCTAGTCCCGCGATTCACTGAGATTACGTAGCTTCTGTTGTTGCATCAAAAATGGTTCTGAGAGTTAATGCATCGATTTCACTCTACTCTCAGATTCGTGAAAGATCAAGTAGACAAATCGCATGAGATTATTTGTTGTGGTTATTATCGTCCAAAACTCTGAAATGGACACCCACTCTAACGTCTGAGGCGAATCAGGGTTCATGCGCACTTGGAAAGTCAGGGATAATCAGTGCACTCAGGGAAAGTCAGGGAAGGGAAAGATAGCCAGGGATAGTCAGAGAAAATTCCATTCTTGCTCAAAAATGCGTGAAAGTCAGTGAAATCCCTGATGAATATGTTTATAAAAATGCATGTTATCGTTTTATTTTACTAATAAAAATGCTGTTGCCCAGAAATTACTAGAGCTGCAAAAAAAACTTGATAGGTTGTTATTTAAAATATAAAATATATTCCCTTTGTTTTTGAATGTATTTTCAAATAATGAGGAAAATGATTGTTAGCACGAACCTTGGGCCCTAACATTGCACCCTATTTTCGGGGATGCATGTGCATGAACTGAGAATATATCTGAATGCAAGCGAAACTTACATTCTTTATTTGCCTTACATCGTAAACTTTCACAACAACGTAATATTTAGTAAATAAGCGACGGAAAAGATCAGGTGAAATATGAGAATTATCATGAATCTCGTACATTACCTCATGGATGCTATTGCGCGTGGCAACATACGGACTCTGAAAATATAGGAAATGAGCAAAAATAATTGGTATCACATTACCAATAATGGAGACATGCAAAGCGAACAATATTATTTCAGCACATTTCCTACTGGCTACTGGAATTGATAAGCGTAATGAGTAAAAGTATATCCTGAGATAAATTATCAGAAGCTGCCTTTTCCAAGCACATCCAAGGAAGTACCTTCTCTTCAGTGCGATGCTAAAATTAGACTGTAGGGCGTAATTTTGCATTCAAATATTGACATTTTGCACACTTGTTTTGCATAGCACCATGGGAACCGCAAATTACACAATAATTTCTCTCTAAGGCGAGACACCCAAATTACATTACTGTCTTCTCTACGCCATGATGATGATCATCATCATCATCATCATCAAGATATCGTAACCCTAATTACAGACTTTGACCTATCAGTCATTATAGATTACACTCATTATCATATCGTTCTGAAAATCAATTTTTCAGTAATAAACCTATGCATTTTTTATGAATTACAAGTTGTGTTGTCAAAGGCTCTGTGTTGTTTATAATCTTTAGAAATGACACCGGAAGATGGGCCTTAAAAGTACTGAACTGCATTTTCTCATGGCTTTCCTGATAAATGACCTAAGACTTAAGTGATAGCTTCATCCGATTGCCTCATTTCCCCATGCAGTGTACCCCATGATGACGATTTTCTGCCAGTTTACTTTTAATTTTGTGCCCTTTAGTGTGAAAGCTGCTTACGAAAATTTGCCAAACAAACTTGGTGTTTATACCATGAACCATTATAGGCCTATGCACAGAATCGTTTACACCTTCGCTTCATTAATTTGGACAAAATGCAAACATTTCATTGTTATTAATCGAATTTGAGCAATTCAGAAAAAAATCAAGCGAATTCGTTTATCGCAAATTTTTGCTTTGGAAACACTGGCATGCACTGTTTAGTTTCTGAGCATTCCTAGTCAGTTTTCAACGCCATCTTTCGTGTTTTGCAATACAGAGACTGAAACACGAATATTAAAAAATATACAGAAAATTGTAGAAAAACTTCTCAGTTTGATTGATCGGTGGGGCTTGTTCGAAATCCAGATTCTATATCGCGAATTGCTTTCTCGTTGATATTATTTTTCTCCTCTTCGGGTTGTCTAATTTTATTTCACATTTTGTTCTCGATATTTTCGTCATCAATCATTTCCAGTATTTTGAGCATGGGATTGGTTTCACGTGATGCATATATCTAGTGTAAACTTTTTCTATGAAATGGGTGTAATTGATAAGGGTTGGTCCGTGCCCCAGATGCGTTTGCCTTTTTGCCTATTCAGGCCATGTATGAATAGTTAAGCCAGTTCTGCATTGGCTCGGAGATGGGATTATTCTGTCATTTGATGGGCTGATTCACGTTGAAATATCGGTTATCCGTTTCGCAAGTGGCAGCGCAAGGTTTTTTTCATTCGCTGGCTTTTTTCATTCGCTGGCTTTTTATGTACATTGCTTAGGCTCGGCGATATATTGCGTTAGTTGTGCAGATAAATCATGTGTTGCTTGGTTATAAGAGCAGATGTTGACGGAATTCTTGGAATTTTATCGGATTATTTCTCATCTCCAGCGAGCTGCTGTTTTGGCTGTTTTTCATCTGAAATGAAACGATTGGAATGCTTATGAAAGTGATCCATTTATTGAAAATTGTTTCTTTGGCGTTCGTATTTTTTCCCCTAAGTAATTAAGACGTAAAGTTCTTGTATTTCAAATCTTTATTTTAAATACTTCAATTCAGCATTTCAGTGTAGGCTACATTGTACATCTCCATTTTATTATTGAACTTATTTAAAACAAAATTGCGGCATTATTTTAATTGCTTTTTTTTCTAAAAAATTTCACAAGCGGGAAGTGTAAATTAATCACGTCTGCTATCTTCGTTATCTCGTTATCAAAATTAAGCTGTATAAATTGCATATCACGATTTATTTCATTAAGATATCTCAGTTGAGTTCAGCCAGCTTATTAACCTCGCTTCTTATCGTTAGCTCTCGTTAATACAGAATTAATGAAAATTCAAATTGCTCGACTTTATTCCCCTAATGCTCGACGAAAGGATTAAATTGTAAATTATAAGCGTCAGTCTTTTTTTCTTCGGCACTATGTGCCATGCCGCTTCACCACACTTTTTTATCATTTGATGTTTTTTTTACCAAAGATTTGGTTTGGCTCCGCCTGAGTAAGTGTTCTTCGTCGTACTTTAATGACGCTGAGGGAAAATCCCCACAAATATTATGGTAAATGACAATGGGTTTCACCCTTGGCGCTACCCCCTCAAATCAATTGTTAATTATGATATGAAAATGTTGCCATTTGGGGAACGGGGAAGATGCGGTTTTTCTGACAACACCATGTCCCAATGCAACTTCCTTTCCAGTTGAGCGGCAATAATGCATTTGGCATCAGTCGTTCAATTTTCAATTATTCATTCAAAAGGCAACTGCCAGAAAAACTCGCCTAGGACGTCGCCTTTATGGCTGACGGAACCTGCTCAGAGGTCTTCCTATTCTGTTTATAAAACCTCTTCAATACATTGATTGCTATTCATCCAGACTAATTCAAGAATCGGTGATTGAGAAGTTATTCAATTCACATTACGAAAATGAAGATTTTATTTCTAGATAACAGTGATATTTTTGATTTGTTTGTGCTCGACACAAGTGCCCTTAAGGGAGAGACTTGATAAAATAACCTAACCTACGTCAAAGGGGAAGTATGTTTTCCATCTAAGGTAGTGATTTGTTTGTTTCCATTGAGAGAGGAAGGTTTGTAGATTTATTGCGCGTCTTGTTAGTATTAATGCAGTTGTTTCTGAGTTATTTATTTACGTGACTGAAATAAATAGTTAAACGGAAAAAAATATTGTCTATTCAGTACAACTTCTCAGAGGAGGAAATATAAAAATACCATATGACTCAAATGCCCAGACGTTCTCAACGCTGGTTATAGTGTCCATTTAGATATCAGCACCAAGGCGTTCTGAATATTCAAATTATTATATATTATATAATTAAGAATATCGAACGAAAATATTTCAAAATTATAATTTTAGCCCACAATCCTTCCCTTCCTTTCCACTTGACGATGGAGTATTTTTATGAACTCATGATATTTTTCTCTTAAAAACTGTATTTCTTAATTTAAAATATTACTTACGTTCATGAAAGAGATGGCTCGTCCGTGTACAGATGTCCACCTTAGTGAACTAAATATCTTGCAGCCTAATTTCTTAAATTTCTCAGCATCCGTTTCCGTTTCATTATAGCGTGGTTTCCCTAGATATTTTATGGTGAAGTGTTTGGTATAAATAGAAATACAAGAAGTATCAGGAAAAGGCAGTTATTGTACAAGCTTTAAAAATGCAAAAATATATCAAAATTGAAATATTAACTTCGTATCGGCAAACGAGATATAGAGTAGTGGAAATGCATCGTCAGTAAAGTTAAATTAAGTACCCCGTGTGTAATCCATGTAAGATGCACCTCTTAACTAATTTTATTGATTGTTCCGTAAGCCATTTATTCAATTATATACCGTTTTCTAACCCTAATTGAAACATTTCTCTCACGTATGTCTTAACCCCCAGCTTAGGGAATAAGATGGGAAGGTCTTAAGGTTTTGTTCTCCAATTGTGGTTTGCCACATACGGTTATTGATTTAAGACGTCTTTTGTGCACAGGCATCATGCTTGCCACGATATCCATTGATTTGAGACATCTTTTATTCTCCATATTCATGATTGCAATAATATCCTATATCCTAATGTTTAATTATTTACAGGCGCCCACTGCATACACAGTATTTTCAAAAATGTTTTCATTACAATTTCGCGTTAAACATTCTGGAAGCACACAATTCGCCAACTTTCAAAACAAATTTTGCTGGGTGTCTGTGCTGAAGGGAGGCATAAATGCAATTTCATATCTGATATGGATGATGCCATCTGCTCGTTAAAGTTGCATCATTAGAAAAGCAGCTCTCCTCGTGGTTTCGCCAGTAAATAGTTTGCAATATCGTTTGTGTCTTAGCGAAAACAACTTGTCTTTTGCAAAAAAAAGAGGGGCAGAGAAAAAGCCTTCGTGATAAAACTAACGTTCATAATCCATTGTCATCCCTTTCTCGAAATTGGTTTCTTTCCTGAGAGCATCCTCCGCTGACAGCCCAGCGGAGTGCGCTTCTGTGGAAGAAAATAGAAATCTCATTTCCACGGTGGTTTCGTGTTTGGCTTTTACTCCAGTCGACGGTGATATCAAATATTCAGAATGAAATAAATGTGGATGGAAAGAAATGACTCGAAATTGAAAAGAAATAAGGGTTTTAGTAGCCTAATTGAATTTGTTGCCTTTTGGTTTTGATTGAAGAGTGGTTTGGCTCTCCGATTTGTTTCGGTGCTGCCTGTTTCAAACTATCACGTCAACGTGATATTTTATTGGCTCTATAATTAAAGATATACGCATGTATATCGCTTTCTGATATGCAAGGTGAGTCTAGAAATGCCTTCCGTAGAATTTCGTGGCATGAGGTAGCTGTAAAAATGAAACGAAGACAACGAAAAATGATAGCCTGGTGAAACGTGTTCTTCTAGTATAATTCCAAGCACATCAAATATCCGACTGCTTTACTCAATTTGATGCTGATTAAACGTTTGCACGAATACCTTTATTGATTCAATCACTGGCGCAGTGTCGAGTGTTCTAAATTCGAGATGTGCCACTGAGTATACGTTTCCTTTAAATTTAACGTTAATGAAAGTGATTGATCGTTTTTTTATTTTGCATCCTTGGTTTGGAACACGCATGCTTGATACATGTCTGAAGAAAGACAGACAAAATACACATTCAAGATCGCTTTTATCGTTCAGCCATAAGCAATAATGGGCGACAGGATATTTCTGGAAATGCCTTTGAAGTGCAGATAAATGAGCCGAGCTTAATCGATAGGCATTGCATAACTTGTCTTAGTAGTAGGCGTACCAATTTGCCACCCGACCAATGGTAACGTCGAAGCTGGACAAATGATCTAATAAAACAAACGTATTTCTTATCATAATAAGTGGATGTGAATGCTGTTGATGCTAAAAAAAATTCAAATTTGAATTTCATGGGGAATAAAGCATAGACCTATTTTCGGATTCCATTAATTACAGATGATGAAACAAACCATGGAGTAATTTCCTCTCGTGTCACTTTTGCATTAGCAATTTGTTTCCAAAAATGTATAATTTTCATCAGCCTGCATTATTAATGCACGCACATTGTATTTAAAATCATTGATTTTAGACGGCAGAGGCCGGTTTATAAATTATTCCTCAACTTATGCTCTGGTGCATCCGTAAAAGTAATTGCGTGGTTTTTTGGACAAACATTCCATTTTTTTTGTACTCACACTTGTTTCACGTTGCTCTCGTGGCTTGTTCGGTAAATAACAAATGTGTGCTATGCCCGCTAAACGTATAGGGTTTGTCATTTCGTGTAAAAGCTATAAAAATAAATTTATCCCGGAAGCTAGACATCTATAAATGATAGTGTGGTGCCTGATCGCTTTCATATCGCGATGGAGCTTTCTAAAAGTTGAAGTGGGCCATTTTTCTTCATTGTATGCACATGTTTCTTTTGAAGGTAGATAAAGGCTGCGGCCTGCTTTCATGTCTGCCAATATTTTTTAAAATGTAAACCAACATTTTTCAATCGCGATTGGATCTCTGCTATAAATCGCTCGCATCAGCCGAGAGGATTTTTGAGAAAGTGATGGAAAGTCGAGAAGCTCTGAAGCTGTAATTGAAGAAATCTGGAAAGGATGCTTTTGAAATACTTTTTGTGGGTAAGGGCCATCCACGTACAGTATAAAACAAGCTTAAGTTTCATTATTGTCCTATTTGAAGTCCAATTTAACCTGAAACAAAAATGTGTGGCTTAGCTGCATTATGTTTTAAGCATAAAGGTAGAAGTATATGTATTTGCATTATGGTGCGCTTTGTCACATCTGGTGTCTTCCTCCTTTCACTTTTTTTTACTGGATTCGACCCTGTGCACACCAATACTTAAGAAATCTTCGAAAGGCATTTACAAATTCTGTTATTTTTTCTTCTCCAATTCACACCACAATCGACAGTTTTGATTAAATTAAAAATGCAACGAATATGCATTTTCAATTTCAAATAACGTTTGTTATGAATCCTAAAGCCCCTCTCACGCGCAGCCTTACTACGAGAAATGCAAAATAGATTTTTGAAAATACAACTGCTTGACAGCTTTTGAAGTGCGCTGAACGTTTATGTGAATTGAATAAGGCTTTGCATGATGAAGAAGGCCCTAATCGATGTTGGTGGATAATGTGAAATGACACCATTGTCACACGAAAGAAATTTTTTATTATTTTAAAAACCGCGTATGATTATTATTCAGTGATTCACTTGCATCGCGCATCCTTGTTGAAACAATGCATTTTTTAGCTGATTCTGATGCAGCATTATGCAATGACTTCCTGTTAAACACTGCTTTCTGATTGGTCGTTTGTGCCGTAAATGGTATCATCATAAATTGATGAAAATCTAACGATTACTTCATTCGATGGTACTTCCGTACTATTTCACCTGTTGATGATTTCAGCAGAAGATCATCTTAGCCAGAGAGAGAAAAGCAATTGGGTAATCTCGTTGCTTTTTGTGAATGATGGTGGTGCAGAACTGCTTTCTTGTCGCCATTACCGAAATTGAACCTTCAGCGTTTTAACGCTGTCTTCGATTCGATTTAGCCAATTGACCTTTGAATGTTTTCCCTGCGCAATTTTTGGCTCGATTTCAAAATGTTTTTCCTCTGTTGTCTCTGTTCGATTAATGCATGCCGTCAGCGGTGAATAATACATTTTTTCGACCTTATTAACCACTTTTCACCAACTTTTGCTTCATTATCGACGACTTTCTCTTTTTCTGTGTGGCGAATTCCATGGCGTATGAAAGGGATGAGATTCGGTAATTCTGAATTATCCGGAGAGACGCACACGAGTGTTTCTTTCCCCTCGAATGACGCCACGTTAGCAATTTGCGGATCTAGTTGGATCTTTAATGGGGGAACGGTTGAACACTACAGTCGTTTAAAATTGGAGCGATGTGCACATGTAGGCCAAAGGGTTTTGAACCCTTGCTCTCCAGTTTACCTTCCATTGCCACGGGTCATACGAACCCTTATTGCACCTTATTATGCGACATTCGCCATAACGTACGGTACATTACACTGTTTCCCAAATCAACAGCCAACATTTTTATTCCAGGAATCTGCATTATTTCTTGCGGGTCAAAACAGTAGTTCAAAAAAAAAGCCCCTGTTAATATGTTATTAGTGCTATAGTGCATTCTGCACAGGGTTCGCATGAATGTAAGCCTTTGATGCCTGCTCACATACAAAAATGCAGTATATGAGTGACACATTTTAAAGTGAAATATTATTATTGATCACAATTATTTATGAAATCTTAACATGCATCAAGGATAGATACATTTTTTTAGAATTTTTTATCGACAGTTTGTTTGATTTTGCTTTCTAAACAACCCTGTATTTTTATCACGCCGCTGCCACTATGTCATGTTTAACTACCCACGGATGCAGTATAGTGTGATTTAAAAATTCAAACTTGCAATCGGATTTCCCCATTCATTGAGATTTTAGCCCAACAGAATTGTTTATTATTCATGAGTGCAGGCAAGGTTGTTGCATGGCATACATGTACATGTGATGAAAAGTTTCAGCGCCATCTGAAGGATTTTTATCAGAAAGTGAAACAAACTAGTAAAGAGAAATTCAAATGAATGTGGGTTCTTAAAATATCTTTCATAATTGTGATCGATAAAGTTGGTGGTGAACGCCATATTACGTCACTCGTGGTTCGTACAGTATGATAATGGGATCAGGATGGCAAGTGATGAGGTACGCGTGATGTCGTATTATAAAATAAATTAAAACTTGAATATATATAGGGCCCTTAAGTATCCAATTTGGGATGGGCCAATTTTTCAAGATGCTTTAATTGCAAACGTATATGTACTTGCACGTGAAAGGATTGTGTAATGTTCGCAGAAGTAACGCCTCTTGTAACCCTATCCAATAGCCTCATACGCATTCGCATGCATGAAACTCAGTTTGCTTCATTCAGATCCAGAATGATGGATGATACGTCGTTGTGCGAAGCAAAACCATGGATAATATATTGCGAAAGTGAGATTATTAATTATGACAACACATCACGAAAACATCGGGAAGGCAGCCACTTTCTATTTCATACGCTTGCATTAATTTCGTTCCTTGATTGGTACATCGGTATTGGCAACCCAACTATGCTGCGTGCATAATAAGATTTGATTTCATTGTGCAAACATTTGCATTTAAGTCACTGATGCGAGAACGGACGGACACAAATTTTTGCGCAATATGATACGTCAATTTATACCGTAATTGTGCAGTGGGTGACCGAATCGATTTCTGAGCAGGGTATAATTTAAATTAGCGTCGAAATTGACGTTTTGTAGGAAAGTGTTAAAGCGATTAGAAAGAACATTGGGAAAACGAAACGGTTACTGAATTTATTGTAAGCTGACTGCTGATAACTTTCCACTCTCCTTATTTCGTAGTATAAGATTGTCATTTTCCGTGTACATCAATGCGAGAAATCGGGAATGTATTTTCATGAAACCAGAAAACCACATAGTTAGCATTGGACTGAAGGATTTTTGTGCAATTTTTTTGTCTTCATTATTCCAATATTTTGCCATTGCAAGCATTTAAGACTGAGCCAAGGATGCCCATCATGCAAAAAAAATTAGTTTTGCTTCATATTGCTCAAATTATGCAAATTGTTTATTATATAGTCTTGAGTTATTTACTATTATTTGAAAATGTTCCGTTTCACCTGTCTCAGGAGGTCGCATAACGGCACATTTTGAAATTGTAAAAATGACGCAGACCAGCTACATTCAATATAGCGACAATTGATTCAACTACAAGTTATTTAGGAACATTCAAATTCGTTTGCCGATGACGAATTTTGGCGCTGATAACCTGTTCTTTTCCCATGTCCTACCGCCTCAAATATTTGGCGTGCTCAGTCTCGGATCGTAGCAAATCAAAAAGTGCACACGACTGGGGATGCCAACTTACGGTCATTTATTTATTTTTGTTAAAAAAAAAAGGAAATAAAAATAGGCTCGCATACGTACATGTACTTACATGTAGTTCCTGTTGACCGCGCAGGCGTAGTGCTGGCAGGGCGATCCTTCGTCTTGGAAGGGCGGCACGCGCAGGTTGTCGTGCTTCTCCAGCAGACAGTTGCAGCAGACAATGTCGGCCGTGGCCTTGCGCAGTCCCTTGTGCAGCACCAGCAGCAGCGTGGGGTTGACGAAGGCGTGCACGAAAGCCACGTGCAGGGTCACCTGGTAGGTGATGCTGAAGTTCTTGGCGCTGGGGTCGGCGATGGTCACGATGAACAGCGGGCACCAGAAGAGGACGTAGGCGACGGTGGTGATGACGAACATCTTGACTCTCTCCACGCCCTCCCTCTCCATGCGGTGCACGTGGCTGCGGATGCGCTGGTTCTCGCACACGTCCCCATCGCACTGCACCGAGATCATGGTGGTCACCAGGCTTGCAGCCCTGTCCACCTCCAGGTGCGAACGAGTGAGGTCTCGGTACAGCTTGCGCAGGTGGAAAAATGTGAGGAAGATGCACAGCAGGTTGATGAGGATCCACAGGATGTTGAGCACGTGGTGACGCATGGGGCCGTTGACCAGCGGACAGGAGTCCAGCAGGTCCTGGCTGATGGCCAGAGCCCCGGTCAGGAAGGTCGGCCCCAGGTTGATGGTCAGACCCGCGAACCAGATCATGCCCATGCCGAAGATGACGCAGTAGGGGCTGTCCATCAGCAGCGGAAGGGGGTTGTCCTCCTCGTCCGGGATGAGCGGGGCGTCGTTCAGCACTGTGGTCAGCATGTTGATGGTGGACACAGTGACCAGCAGCACGAAGGTGGTCTCCAGCAGGGAGCAACGGCGAAGCGATTGGCAGCGCAGGACGCTAATGCCCAGGGGGATCAGGATGGCTGCCCTGACGCAGTCCACCAGACCTTGGTGGAAGAGGAGGCCTTGGGACCACCTGGGGACGAAAGAGACGGAAGCATATCAAGACTGTGCGTTACGCGAAATAAACCAAATAATTGATTGGTTTCCATGGTCGCTAGCTGCTCGCTTTTTCCGGAAATCTGAGCGAGACAGCTCGTTGATGCGGAGTTAAGCCGCAAGGGCTGGAAATGGACAAGCTGGCGTCATATTTCAACCGCTCTGTATGATTCATTGAGAATGCGTAACGTAATCTTGTGCCCAATGGGGTAATGTCGCCATTAGAAGATGATAGCCTAACGAAAATGCCCGTATAATCAACATGTGGTCTCAGTGCAGCATTCTCTAGTCTTGAGATGTTCCTGCTGCACTCATTAACAGCGCATTGCTAACGCCGAAACCGTCAAAAATGTTGGTTTTACTGACTATCTCTCTCTTTGGTACTAAAAGCCTCTGGGCTTTTGGTCGTTTATTAAAAATCCGCTTTTCTATCAGTAGAAAAAGTTATCCAGCGTTTCTTCCATGGTAGTATCGGCCTAGATCCAGAGTCTTGGACTGCTGGTATTTTAGACGCTCCTGAAATAACTACATTACACACAAGATATCTTATTCGTAAATCTGAGTGTTTTTTTCTACTAATGGGCAAATCGACAGATAAAAATCGTTGCGTTAATGGGGAACGACATCGGATATTTAAGAACCAGACATGTAGATCAGACTTGCAAATCTGGATTTCAGCCCAAATCTGTAGTCCGGATTTACTCATATGTAGTCACATGTTGAAGTCATTTAGTATATGGTTTTGCGGTGTCTATTTTCGTGAAAGATAGAACGGCATAAATTTTCCGCTACGACAAATCTCGGTATGTTGCTTTTTCAACAATGGTTTGGAAATTTTTTTAACCATTACGGAGCCATATTAATTTGGCAATTGACCACAAGCGTTTTCAAAACAAGATGACAGCCAAGCAAATAACTGCACTGGTATACTATTCTCAACAGTGTTGAGCTTGCGTAAGCCGGATAGGAAATCTATGGTCATTGACGAATGGCGCTGAAAAGCCTTTTTCAACATTACTCATCGAAAAGTTTTCTCGTGGTATAAAGGTGTTTCGAAACCAAGGTGACAACCCTTGAGACCTAGGTTACCCTTGTTGACGACTCACAGCATGCTCGTTTCCTTGGCTGCCATCTTTTCTCGCAACCTTTTTTGCCACAGATTGCGATGCTCTTAAAGGGCGATGAACGCTCCTTCGGTGAGATATAGGAATCATTTCCGAATAGATTGCTAGACCATTGCTACACTGCTAAAAAACGTTTGTCATAAATATTGACTATCCTTATTTTTTATTCATGTAAACTTTGTACACTGAATGTCATTCGCCTGTGTTTTACAGTTAGGACATATTTACGTTGATAAAATTGCCCATCGGGAATCGAGGATTCTGGTAACCGTTTCGTTAGTCTGATAAGGTTTTACGAATGCTCGGTTTGTCAAATCTTTCATAAATCATAGAGAATTCGTTTGAAGGGCAACCGCCCCTGTGTGGGGGCAATCACTTAAAGCAGCTGTGCTAGTATACTTGGCCAAACCCAGGGAGTTTATGGGGTTTAAAAATCATGCCGGAAATTCGAGATGACCTCGTTTCCCGAGAACACACGCTGATAAATGCTGAGTTTTGGGTTCAGAACACTTTATTTAAGGCCATTGGCTGCTATTTTCTCGAAGAAAGAAAAGCGGTTTGTTTTTTCACAGCGGAATTTTAAATGAAAAGATAAAAGGTTCGCGATGTTTTCGTAGGATCTGGGTAGAACCTTTTTTTATTGCGGATGGCAGCAGGGCGTCAGAATTGCCAATTATTCCAGTCTCACTGACAATATATATGCAAATGATGCATAATACCATTATATTAAAATTAATTTAGCTACGAATATTATGAATGAACATTCTACGTTAAGTGGTTCAACCCTCTTACCATTATGTTCGCCTATGATGATTACCGAAATACTGTACATATTCTATGTAATTAAATTGGATTGTTTAAACAACGAAACATTCCAGTGAAAAGAAAACATGGATCATACTTTTTTAAAGTTTTGCTCTTAATTTTAAATTTATCGGTCCCTGCCGCGGCTCACTCATGTTGTTTACGATGTTGATTGTACCATTACTTATGTTGATAGTTATACTTCTAGATTCATCTAGATTGATAGTTAATTGTGGACGTCTTATTTTAACGGGAAATAAGACGTCCTCGTATATATCTTGCATTATTATATATTTATATTGTGGCTCAGGAATTGGGCAATTTCTGGAAAATTAACTGCACTCTCGAAGTTCTCTTGATGGCTAATAAAAATATCCGCATAGGCTCCCAAAGTGCTGTTAAAGCTGATATAGAACCACTGGGGTACATAATTTAGGTGTCATTTTCCAACACCACACTGGTTGGTTATGGCTGTTTGCTTCGTACATAAAAGGTTTCATCTTATAAGTCCTACTGGCTGAAAACTCATGGTGTGCTATTTTATCCCTTTGGTCAGTACGAATAATTTGGGCTGTGCATGATGTAAAATAATGATTTTGGGAAAAAATATCGAAAATAAACTGCAGATGAATTGTTTTTGTCTTCATTCTAATTATACGTTAGCAGGAAAACTTCCACAAATACCTTAAGGTTGGATTGCTATTAAATTTCATTTTTACTGCTTTTTCCTTTGATATAAGTTTTAGTCTATTGCACTCTTATATGCCAGTAGCGTAATGGATTCTTCTATCGTCGCATGAATTTATCTTTATTTATAATTGATTTCATTCGAAAAAACATGTTTTTTATATATAAAATGTTGATGGATAAACGTATTGGTTCACTCTGTTGCGATTGTTGCCAATTTTGTGCTGAATGCAGTTTTGCAAGCGTCTATGATGTGCCGTTATTGCATTCAGATTATTCAAAAAAAAATCCTTTTAAAGTTTCTTCTCGTTCTTAGAAAAGTGCATCCCCTTAAGGGCATGGCCTGTCTTGTATTTGTTCTGACCCCTACATTACTCGTTACCTCGTCAATCTCTTCCTTAAGGGTTTCTCCCTACGATTTAAAGATTTTTTTAAAAGGAATATTTTTAGTTTGATCGATTTCCCCGACTTGTGCATCGATTTTCAGTTTCCAATTTGGTGGTTGCTCGCGTAAATTCATGCCTTCCACATTCCTGCTTTTGCCGGTCCCTAGCCCCCCTCACGCACAAATCTTTCGCCGGTACTAAGACGTTTCTGCTGAAACAGGCAATCGTGTTCCCCCTTAAGTTATTATGAAATTTACCCAATGTAGCATGGAGTGATGCATGCAACACGGCAACTACATTGATTAATGCTGCCTTATCAATGGAAGAAAAAGTTTCTGCCAAGCTCTCGCAATGGGAAGCTGGTTTTGATTAATATCTCCCAGCCATAGCCTACCTTCGCAAGCGTCTTTTGGTTAGGATGAGGATCATGAGCAGTAAATTGGCAGCCATGCCCATGACTGCCAATGAAAAGAGCACTGCTGCTTCAGTCTTGCCACCAGGATGACATGGGACGGCCGAAGCATTGGCGTTGAAATTGGGCCGTGTCGAAACGACCGTGCGGCTGACCGGAATAGTGGACATGACCTCTGGAAGATGACTTCGCTTGTGTTCATTGGGTGTCACTTCTTGAGCGTCAAGAACAATTGCTGAACTTGTCAGAATGGTCACTGCTTCTTTACTTCTTGTGAAGGTCCTGGTTTCCAAACCGAAATGCAGGCTTGTCAGTAGAATCCTTGAACTTTTCAAATCCTCTTTCCGTTTTGCTCGAGTTCTTGGACGTTGGCCACGAAGCCAATATGCGCTCAGTTGCCAAGACGGCACTCGGCTTTATTTCTATTGTTGCTAGAAGGATTTTAAGTCTTGCTCGCAATTTGTGACAATTTTGTCAATTGCAAATGTGGGATTGTTTTTCATTTCCCCCAGCACCGGCTGTCTTTAGACAGCTGCAGTTTTCGTCTGTTCATTAATTAAACCCTGGACGCAATCATTAGCGGAGGATCAACGCGTTTCTCTGGACTCGCTGTTTTGGCGGAATGGCGACGCTGCTAAACCCGATAAAAGGATAAGAAATTTTTGTAATCCAATAACCGTCCCAGACAATGAAACGTAATCCTGGCCGATCTAATGTGATTTGCCCCAAAAAGACGTCTCAACCATTGCAAACAGTGGCAAATTGAGAGTGATTTTGATTTGTGAGAGACGTTTATGATAGCTGACTAGAGATTCGATTAATTTTAGTGTAAAATCTAAGCGAGCTGCTGGTTGGTTCTGCGCCAATGATAATTTTGTTTCCATTTATAGGCGCTGCCATTAGACTGTATATTGCGTGAATTTATATTGATATGAGCTTAAATGGATATCTATTTTGGGAAAAAGATTATTCAAAACCACTTGATTTATTATGGTGGTTTTTACGCAAACAGTGGAAGATGACAAGCATTAAAGAAGAAATCAATCTCGACGAATAGCCGACTGGTCAATTTTTGAGTAGGCGATGATTTTAGTGGTTAAATTGGCAACCCAAATGAACTAACTCAATGCAAATCGTAATGAAATCCGAGCACACTGATATTATTCCAATGTTAACAATAACCTGGACGGTATGTTATATTCATTGATCTTTATATTTTTGAGTTTGGTGGCATTAAGTTTCATAACGAATCAATTACGGAAATTTGATAATCTAGCTTCTAGCGCCTTTTCTGACACGGTGATTGTGCCAATTTGTGCCGCTTAATTTCATCGATTTTCACAATGCGGCGAGTTTCTTTTTACAATGGCATTACCTGAAATTAATTTTTAAGCTTTATTTATTTTTTCCCGCTCACAAAGGAATGCACGTTCGTTCGCAAAAGTGTACTCGAAAAATTGAATCTGGGACCATCTCGATAATCTGCCAGATATAATTTTGCCCACCTAAATATATCTCGTTGTCTCTCAGGCAATTAGCGAGCTCGAACTACGGCAAATCGATTGGCATCTGATAGCACGTCGTTCCAGGGATTACTGGGGGGAAAGCAAACAATTTGCTAATGGAGTACTTAGACGCCCCTATTGATATCATTCCTTTTTAGAGATTTCAAAAGAAAACGTCGAAATTCAAGGCGAGGGGACCCTTAGGATATGCCGATGAAATCAAAAACTAGGTTTGTGGACGTGATGCTACTCACGAATGTCCGAGGGCTTAGGTCATTTGCCATGTCACCAAGCAGTCAACACGTTCCACGTCGATTACCAACAGCGTTTGCACTGCCCTGGACTTCCTACAGCACATGCTGGCATGGGAGGGAAAAACTTTGCAAATTGGACATCGCTGAAGAATGTCGATTACGATGCACTTCCTCCTCCTCGCCGAGATGATGATCAGATAATCGTTGCAAAAACTTGCCACTCGAAGATAAGATCATTTCACGCCATGATAGTGAAGTTGAAGTTGCTCATCAGAGATTTGGTTTCCAAAACTTGGAAGAGTTAATGATCGCGTTCGAATAACTCGTTAGCTAGTGAGATGTCAATCGTTTCGCGTGGCTGAAATCACGTCTGCCAATTATGATTTCGTTTTGTAAAGCCAGTGGATCGTGTCTTGGCCCTTTCTGGGAGACAAGATAGTGGTGCGTCCGACGTTGGCTGGCGAGCGCCTCGACTGGCTGCTGCGTCTCTCCTCTGCCTGCGCTCCAGAGGCTGGTAAACACCATCATTTGCCTGCGCTTTTCTTGAAAATCCTCTGCTCAATGGTGGAAATGGTTGCTATTGACAACAAGTTTCTACGACAACGCTAATGACTAGCAGACGACGACACTGTTGCGGCCCAGGAAGCATGCCCAAGTCATCGAAGAAGTCAGGGAATGGGTCAGGTCAGGGCCTTCCGCTAAGTGCAGTGTACGTCACGCACCGTTACGAATTTTAACGTCTTTCTTAAATTTTGCTGGTTTGAAAAGCATTAAGCCAACCCAAAAGGATACCCAATTTGCAAAGAAATTACGCATTTTTGCTTCAAATACTTATTATTATTGCTGAATTTATTTTTACCAGTGTAGAATTGGTCGCTCACCAGGGTCTGAGCTATTTTGTACAATTTGTAAATGTCTCAATTCGTAAAACAATTTGTAAAAAAAAAATTAAATAAGCTTGAAAGCAACCATAATGTAAGGTTTTGGGAGGGGACAAAACGATGTTCCTTGCCAACGATATTCTTTGGTTTTTTACGGAGTCCGTATTTTCAGCATTTCTCAATGTAAAAAAAAAATGAAATTGCGGCTATATCCATGATAAAACAGTTTTTATTGTTTGTGAGTTGCATCATTTTAAACGCCTCACAGATTCGGGTTTCGAACCCCGGACTCGCGAATGTGAGGCAGAGATGATGGTTTTCAGCCATCTTGCTTATGCCGTGAATCGCATTTAACGACATCATATTGAAGCCTTCCGTCGATGTACTTTGTGCGTAGCATACGTTTTCGATTTCTCGCAAACGATATGTTTAGAAAACCACATAAATGATATATATAGAATAACGTTTTGTGTGACGTCATTCAATGTCATACTCATATTGTAAAAGATGTATATCTGCATTACTGCACCGTTTAATTTAGGAAACTGAGACTTTAGACGTCATGTTTATATGCGCAAATGTGACTTCACGTTCAAATAAATTAACTGGTAAACTCGGGAAAGTTTGCATATTGCATGTACATGTAACATGTGGCGGGGTAGGAGGGGGTGACTAAGTGCTTTTCAATTTGGATGATAATGGACAAAAGAGGTCTGGGGCCAAAATGTAGACTTTATGAAGGGCCCCTTAAAATAAATTACGATCCTCTAAAATTGCGTCCACAAAGTGGTGGTCATTGAACCATGAGAAAACCTAGAAATACGGGAAAAATGTAATTTATTTTTACGGAGGTATAATATCCATGACGAACTTTATGGCCTGCCTAGTATTGTGGTGGGCCTCGTGGCCACACATCTGTCTCACCGATATTAAATTTCGGAAATAATAAAGGCTAAATGTTTATGACAGAAATAGCGAGTTGCGAAACGAAATTTATGGCCGAATGAAACAGATGAAAACATTGATATTATAAAAACAAAATGCAATGGAACTAGAATTTATGGCTGACACTACAACGAAATGAATCAAACCAACGTCTTGACGTTTCAATTTCTTGGCATCAAGAATGCGATATGTTGTTTTCTTAGGATATTTGCCAGGGCTTGGCTTACTTGGAGTATGCAGACCGTGCAGTGGCTGTTGAGATGGTTCGCCATCTGTTTATTTCTATGTTAAAATTTCATGGATTTTCTTCTTTTCAATATTTAAAATTAGTTGTTCCGGTTTATGATGGCAACGTGTGATTCGCGCTCAGTAAGTCTGCATTAATTACGCTCGCTGTGATTGTACGGCATCAAGCCTGTGGTTTAATTAACAGTGACAACATTGTTGCTGTAAACAAAAGTTTACAATCGATGTTTTGTTCACGCAAAAGATATGGCAGTCATAATCTGCTTGGCAAAAAATTACGCTGAAGGTACTGGCAATACTATACGCTGGCAATGCTATTTTTAGAAAACTAGCATCAAAAGAATTGCATTGTTTGTTTGAGTTACGGACTAGTATTAAATTCGGGATTCCAACAAGAACAGATTAATAAAAACGTCTCAGTGGTCTATCACTGTTACGATTTTTCCTTATCCTTGTCTGGCTTTCATTTTTTTCCCTTAAACCTCTCGCGGATGGAGTAATTGCTTAGAGCAATATTGGATTTATTTCGCTCAAGGTGGTGAGTTGTTTGCTAATGAGATTTAGACTAACGTTTTTCCCCACTCTGTGTACGTGTATGAGACGAAATCACTGGAGAAGAAATGTACTAAAAATTGTTCTTAAATCCTTTGCAGATGGCGATCAATTCCGTATTTCTATACGTATATTTTCATTATTCTGTAACATTCTCTTCTCTATAGAAGCAAGTTCACTTATTCATTTTATTTTTATATTATTTTTGAATTTAATTTTAAAATTAATTTAATTTAGTTTTAATTGCACAATTAGATTTGTGCTTGCCAGTTAACTTTAGAAATAACATGCGTATATCCGTTATTATGTAATAGTAACACTACTATTGATCTCATGAGCAGTATTTATTTGTTGTGTTTTTATCAAAATACGCCATGCTATTTACGTTCCACGATAATCAGGAATAGCATTGCACATACATGCACCGTATTTACTCGAATATAAGACGCTGCAAAAACAAATTACGATATAAATTGTGGGGCGTCTTAAAATCAAATGCAAAGCAAAATGGAATGTTGTGATGGGAAAGGATCGTAAAGCATGTACTCGTCATTTTCTTAAACATTTTTGCAGGAACTGGTAACTGACAATTTAATCATCAGTTTCATAGTTATAAGCTAGCTGTTGCCTTTGTTCAAGCCTATTTTGCTTATTGTAAGGTGGA
>JAQIXS010001095.1:0-33914 GCA_034700785.1 Rossiulus vilnensis | reverse complement strand
ACCCACTTATGGAACTCCGAGCACATTCGGATCCGTACTATTGGTCATTTTTCTTGCAGGCCATTCGACGTTGGAATCCTCTTCCAAAGAACAGTCTTAAGCTGCATGAAATTCAATTTAACAATAATGTTGGTGTACACCCCATTGATGTGGCAATCACCGAATAATATTGGGTTGATGGATTACACCCCCCTACCACATGGCATATAACTTGCTGCTAGCAGGGTACTGAGTTGAATTAAATTGAAATTGATTTGCCATTGTCGTCAGTCTTTATTGCTTGTGAAGTCTTGTAAGAGGTTTCCATGTTTATTAGATAATGCACCCATCAGTATTTAAAAAATCCAGATTTAAAAGGTGATGAAAAGAGTTGCGAGATGAAAGAGAATTGAGTTCGTGTTTAATTTCCCAAAATGGGAAAATAATCACTAACGTAAGAGGCTAAACTCGAGAAATTGGGTACTTTTTGAGGGTAACTAGCTATGCAATATTCATAAAAACTCCTTCGAAAATGTCTTCTGCGAAATCCTTTTTGGCACGCATTGTTAATTTCCATATTTAGTAAATGAACTTGTAAGTTCACTTACTAAATACATGTATGGATCATTGCGTATTTTACCAACTGGCATTAACGTATGTCTTGAACACTCGAGCCCAAAGTTCAGTCTGTTTATCTTAGGCTGGATAATTGCGTCATGCTGGGTTAGTTTATTTTCGGTGCAAAGATTTCGCTGCATTTCACAGTAATTCATTGATGGCAGGTGCATTTTTGAAACGCTTAGCTGTTTATTGTAAGTATCGTTACACTTGGCAAAGGATTGGCATACCTTTCGTAGAAAAGTAGCACTTAACCTTGACATTCCTACTTCATTTTTATTTATTTTTTTATGGGGGAGGGCGCTATTATTTCCGATAGAGGTAACAAAAACATTCATTGCAAGCGGGATAAAAGCCATTACTTTTTCTGGCATTTATGTTCTGGCTTTAATACCTATAGTATTTTGAACTATCACAACCCTCGTCCATTATCTATTCTTTTATGATTGGATTTCCTTTATCTTCAGAAACATTTTTTGAAAAAAAAAGTGATTGAGATATCAAATGCCTTATCGAGTGCGTTATCTCCATCCACATTTCTTTAAAAGCTTTTAAAAGCAATGAAAACGCTGATCTACGAAGTGCACTACTTGATGAAATTTCAGCAATAAAATAAAATGACTTCAGAATTGCTTTTCCGTTAAACGTAATGTTAACATTTGCGAAATGCGTGAACAGTGTGTGGACTGATTCGTCGTGTCGCGTCGTAGCTAATTTTAAAGAAATAGTCGGCAATGAACCGAATGAAGCTTTTGACAATTAAGAATGTGATTTTACTCATTCGAGAAATTCAATTAGCGACTAAGCTTGGAAGTTGTAATCTACTAATAAATTGTATTTCAGTAACACAAATGGCGTTGCCGGGTTCCTAGGTAATGGGGAGTCTGGGCATTTAATACAGGTAGCTTTAAAAGCCAAATCCCACGTGCGCTGCAGGAGTTCATTTGACCACTTCCCTTTACATCACAGTTCGAGGTAACGATTTCGAACAGGTATACAGCATGATCTTAATAATTAAAAAATATTCATATAATACATATAATACAATTTGCAATGAATCATTCACAATACTGAAAATGAAATGGAAAAGATGGTCAAAAATACAGTTCATTAACAATTCAGCAAGGTTATTTATAAATGTACATTAGCAGTAATAAACCTGCGTGTCTAGAAGGTATTCCCTAATTGGTTTAATATCGCCGATAATCTGGGAGGAATTTTTCAGCCAATTACCGTGTTTTCTATGCGTGAGGCTGTTGCCTGGGTTTAGCTGTTTTATTCAAAAATGGAGATTTGGAAAGTTTTCGAAAGCGAAATTTCAGCATATTTTACAAGAACGTAGGCCTGCTCTATTCATGCTGTGAAATATAATTTTTGGAATGATAAATTGTATTTTCTTCTTCTATATACATTGTATAGTGTATATGCTGTATCTCATCCCCCAATCCCCAGCTTCACCTCGATGAAAGTTACTTCATGATTTAGTCAAAGTGAACATGTGCATGTTAGTGGTGTTTTAACATCTCGCTTTAATGAAATCTGCATTAATTTTAATTAAACTTCAGCGCGTGATGATGCCATTGTCCTGCCAGCGCACATTGCTCCTCTCATTGGCTAGATTTCAATTCCGGACGAATTTGCGTTACATAATTCTCTTCAGTTATTAAAGAGTCCCTTGTTGCGTTAATATTCATGGGTTTATTCGTAATTTCGGCTGGAATAAATTTTGAGGCGTGAAGCCTAATAGACCGAACAATATTGCAATTAAGCACTAAGGCTAACCGTTCACCGGAAAAGCTTCCCTTTTCCAGTAACAAACATTATCATGCTAGGCTGTCATCTGTCCATCATTACGAGTAAGCCCAATGTATTAAGTTTAAATGAACGACCATATACAGAGAAGAGATAAATGTTCAAACTCTTACCAACATAGTTACAGTGCTGTACATTTATTATAAAATGTGTTTTACAGCCATTAATACAGAATCAAGGAATAGTATTGTTACGTACAATGTAGTAGTTTGGAAAATTTCTAATTGGTATCCATTAATACGCTGTATGGGCAGTTAAAAATGAGATTATTTTTAGTTTAGCTTTCATCTGAATTTCAGTTAAGGGTAATATCACAGCACGCACCAATGACAATTTAACAAAATACCTGTGCGTAGTCCAAAAGAACTGCCATGCAAATTGCGCATGTAGTCTTTCAAATTTTGCATTCGTTATAAACACTTCAACATGGTTCTGGACAGAAGAATAAAAACCGAAATGATACAAAAATAGCGCTACCTTTTCAAGTTAAGAAATTCTGAAAGAAATAAAAAGTAAGGAAAGAACGCGTGCCTGAAGCCTTCCTACTTCAATCCAGCATTAAAAAACTGAGCTCATGGTTTTGACTTGGCTTTCTTCTTTTAGCCATCATCGAATCTCAAAATTTCATAATGCCCTTTAGAAACCGTCCCCTCCCTTCCATAAACTTCCTGAATTCGTTATTATTCTCATTTCACCAATATCCGCGATTTTTAACGCGCACAGTCGAAGTCTGTATCGCTAACATTTGATTAGATTTATAAGATGTTTTTGCTCTGCAGGAAACATCCTGCGGCGTATTAGGAACAACAAAACAACACTGTGGGGTAGCAAGTACATGTATAACATTGGTGGTAGATCCAGAGATAAATCATAAAGAGCGAGGAGTATAACAAGTAATGACAGGTCTCTATACACGTTTTGAAAATGCATTTAATTATTAAATCAAGTGAAATAATATTGCCGTAGCCGAAGGGATTGGCAGCGATTGGTGTAGAGGTATTATTATTTGAAAAACGCACACTGGAGTATTTGCATTAAAACGCTGGTCAAAAGTCAAATTTTAATTTTTTTAGAAAACATAACAAAATGGTTTAGTTATAAAGGCCGATAGGTATTATATCATATAATGAGTCCACAAAGGTGAAACCACCCGCTATATGAGCCCCACAGCCAGTTGTAATTTTGTCATTTTCTATACTTACATGCTATTTTTAACAAAAGTTGGTTCAAGTATGGCGCAAGTAACAAAACGTGTTACAACATGATATTCAACTTTCCATCAAACCATTTACAAGAAGAAAAAAAGTCGCGCATACTGGTGCCAATTTTCCATGTAGGCTACGAGCTCTAGAAGTGTAATAATGCTTCTGGCCTGCATTTTGGGGCAAATACCCCAATGCGAAACGAGAGGAAGGATTTGTGCCGCGGTGCTCTTTATCCGCCATTGGCAAACCGATATTATACATGCATATCGCACAAGTAAAATTCAACTTCCGGTTTATGATGGTATTGCATCAAGCGAAATGCCTGTTCATTAAAAAAAGCACATCGTAAAACCCAAGAGAATTTCCAGAATGTCGTAGCTTTCTCACTTCTATTCTATTCTATTCTACGTGTATTAGTTACCCTACAGTCAGCATATTCATGCCATTAGGTCCCAAATGTTCACACATACACTTTAAGTGAAATCACAAATTTCAAACAGTTATAAGAACTGAAGGGTGATTGGGAAGGGAATACGGTCGTGGCCGATTACTGAGGTAATAGCCCAGCATTATCGCCACGAGAACCACAAATAGGATTACCGACCCGAGATTTGAGCTCTGGTCTCCCGAATCGAATGCAGCTGCTGAAACATCATGAGAAAACGAATTACAAGACTGCTTATGTGAACTGAAATTTTGAATTGTGACACTGTTTCAGTTTTTGGCCAGCTCCATCATGGAAAACAACCTTTGGGATGGGTGGGGGTACCTCACACCAGGCAGGTCCAGGTTCAGTTCTGGCTGTCCTTCGACCTGGTGGGCGAGCCCTGCGGCTTAGCGCTGGTGGGTCTAAAGGTGCCCGCGAACTCCCAATTGATGTGATGCGCGGGGGGCATGCGTCCTGCAAAAGGGAGTGCGGAGGAGGAGGAGGATGAAGAGGCCGACGAATTGTCCCCGCAGTTTTTGTTGAGGCAAGAGGCGAGCATGGCGAAGAGCCTGAGCTCGTGCTCCCGGTCGTCCTGCCTGCGCCGCTCGTCCATCTCCACGATCTTGTCGAGGAGGTCCCGGTCCTGCAACCGCTGGGCTTCGATGAGCCGAAGCTCTTCGTTGAGACGGTGCTCTTCGACGGCCAGGAACTCCTTCTCCACGTCGCGCTGGGCCTCCACGAATCGCGCGACCAGCCTCTCGGCCAGGACCTCGGCGAAGCGGGGATTTTTTGAGCGGCCCTGCAGGGCTTCAGCGCGCGGGATGTCCAGAGAGGGCGAGGGCGACTCGATGGTGATCTCCCGGGCTTCGTCCGCGTTCACCAGCACCTCGCTCGGCGAAACGCTGCCGTCCTCCTCCAGCAGCTGGCACGGGTTGTCCCCCATGGAGAGCAGCAGGTGCAGGGCGTGCTTGTCGTCCTCCCCGACCGGGGAGTCAGCTTCCTTCTCCTCGCTGTACTCGCAGAGCGATTCCTCCCTGGGCGAAGGCACCGCGAGGGCCTCGTCAGTCGCAGGCCTCTTGCGGCCGCTCAGAATGATCTCCATCCGCTCGAAGAGGGTCTTCTTCTTGCCCTCCAGCAGGCGGTCCGGCTTGGAAGCCACCGTCCAGTAAGCCCGCTTGAGCGTCTTCATCTTCTCACGCACTTGGTTGGGCGTGCGCTTGGTGCCGCGCTTCACCAGCAGCTCCGACATCTTGTTGTAGACGTGCGTGTTGCGCTTGGTGCCGTCCAGCTCCTCCTGGATGTTCGGCAGAGACCACACGTCCAGCAGGGCGAACATCTCGTTGTAGCGCCACCATTTCCAGCGCTGCCTTTCCGTCTGCTTGGCCTTGCTTTTGCCCTTGCCGGCGCCCAGTTTACCCCCCGGGGAGGGCATTTCTTGGCCGCTCAAAAACCTGAGGTCACGCTCCTGGGTTTCCGGAAATGAGCTCATGCCATCATCGGCCGAAGCGCAGACTGCCCCTGCTCAGAGAGCCGATTTAGGAGAAGTCCATCACCGGCATAACCCGGCTTTGAACCACGTCACGGTCCGGTTACTGGCTGTCCTTACTCCGTTTTAAGATTCCGTGGAAAGAACAGTTTACTGGGTAGACTGGGTAGATAATGCGAAAGGTCGCTGTCAAATTAACTCGATTTCAGCGGAAGAAACAAGCGGCGTATTCCTCCGCCTTCGTGATTCTTCGGGGTTTCACGTGAAAATGTCACTTTTGATGCAGCGAGTCGATGGCAATTACCGTCGGCTGTCAATATTCGGCAAGATTTCGGTCACATCGAGAGGTACCCCGGGCAATTGGCATGCGCCGCGAGGCTAGGCTGTCCATCCCGTGTCGCATTGCCGAAATTCGGCGTAGGGCGCAAAAAAATCCCGGCTAATTTGGTGAGAAAAGGGCTGTCGAGTATTCCCCGGCAAAACGCACCAGCCAGACTATTATTGGATTTAAGCCGAGTAAAACGCAACGGAGTTTCCCATCATCCGAGCAAGGGGTGATCAGAATGGCAACCTTACTTTTCCTGAGTAATATCGTTTTAACCGGCAAAAGCAATCGATATCTGAAGCTATATTTGGTGGCCGCAGAATTACCCGGGTAGATGGGGATGGCGCGTCTCATGGCCGTTGTAGCCAGGAAATGCGACCGACGAAACGCCTGGGTCGAGGTTATACACGGGGTAACCCTGCAATCGAGCAACCACCGATAACACGCCTTCCTACCAAGGTTCCTGGCCCGTTTATTTTTAGCAGATTTTTTTAAATATTCAATGATTTTGCCCAGGGCTGGTCTAGACATTTACTGGCACTGGCCGAGCCCAGAACGCAGGGAGTAATTTTCATCTTTCCGAAATTGTCCTGTGTTGATAGTCAGGACAGTGGCTTTCATAGCTCTTAAACTGCGTGTCCATTTGGGAAGTGAGAGCCAAAGTAGCCTCTCGACAGCTCAAATTCGCGAATGGACGCGGTATTTTGAGTGCTGTCGGAGAGTTGCTCTCAGGTGGGCAGCTCTCAGGTGGGGCCTATTCTTGGCTCCTACGATATCGATCTGTTTGGTATAGTTTAGAGTGAACGGCATAATTGGACCAGTTGATTGCAGTGACGAGCCCAGGTTTACCATTCAATCAGACTTCGGTGTAAAAGGTCCTCTGTTCATGCTTTAGCTATTTATGTTTGCATATTAGGCAATCATTATCAATCAAAAATATCAAGTGGATACGGTTTTGAGAGGTTAATGTCGCGATTCCACTTTTCGCTCAATATCACGGGAGAAAAGCTCTCAAGTGGACAGACCATCTGAGATTACTCGAGGAGGTTACTATCGCTCATAACCACTTAAAAGAAAACCCGGCTTTAGCAAAGGTTGTAGCTATGCCAAGAAAGTGTCAAGTACGATTCGTCATGTACTGGTGCATTTCAAGCCAAAGAAACTCCTATTTTTTACAACATGCAGAAACAGATGATATCAGTCACATGTATCGGTAATAGTTTTTCCAGATGCGATTCTGCAGTCATAAGTGCAACCTTGTAACTCTCTTAATGGCATTAACGATACATGTATATAAAAAATGCTGGATTTTCTTAGCGTTATTATACTATAATGTACATGTTAAATTAAACACTAATTGAAAACTAAATGATCTTTGAATTAGTGTTGTTAGTTGTAAACATTAAATAATAACCGTTCGCTGTTTATCTATTCTCAAGCAACTATCTGGAAAATCTTAAGATTTTAGACGATCTTCTGAAGAACTACGACCGTCGAATGCTTCCTACGTACAAACACCGTAAGTTTTATTAAAAATAAATGTAGGTGTATTTGCATATAAGTAAGTCATCTAAGATTACATTGCAAGATGATTGTTATCAAATATTTATTGTGTTGTACATTAAATTTCACGGTATGCATATAATACAATACTGTATAAGCATTTTCTAGCATGTGTATGGTTAGCATTGGTTTATTCAATGGAATGAGAAAAGTTTAAATAAAACTTAGCCAACGTTTTTCATGACTGAAACATCCAACCCGTCTTTCCCTATAAATCCAGCTAAGTAAACACGCCACTGTTAATTAGTCTTATTTCCTTAAGCGCTAAAACATGCGCACATTACTTTTTGAGTTCTTTATGGCCTTTCTTATCAAAAAACGTTAGAACGTAATGCTCATGAAGCAATTCAGCTGCTGATGAAATGAATTTTGGCAAATATATGTATATGTATGTGGTTCTGCAAAGGTTGAGAGAAATAAATGCACTTCCACACGGAAATTACCCGATAAAGCACTTCCCTTTTCTGGTTAGAGGGCAATGCAAAATGCACGAAATGCATTCAGCAATTATCTTCCGAAAATTCGTTAAATTTAAAATAAATATTACAAGGAAAGGCAGTGTTTTTAGTAAATGCGATGACCTTTGAAAAGAAAAAATAACACGAAAGTTCTTTTTTAAACAGTGTGGTGTTTACTTAGAAAATCGATGCTTAAATGCTTGTTTAGAAAATTGATGATTAAAAACTTACTTTAAAAATTAATGATTTGCGTATGTGTGCTTACAAATATTTCGGGGATTGAAATTTGAGCATTTGGTAAAAATAGCTTTCACGTTGATTATTTTCAGCGGGTACACCAACACCAGTTTCTTGCGAATTTTATATTGGCAGTATAAGCTCGATTAATCCAATGAATATGGTAATATTTTTTTCTAATATTTTTAACTTAATGAGCACCATTGTGGACTCTGTAATCTATTTTAACTGAATTATGTTTTGGGAAATTTTTGCACAGGGGAATTTATTCGTTAATAATGAAAAATCAGAATCTCTCTAAAGTTACCACACTAGCATTAGACAAACATCGCAAACTGAACGTACTTTATTTACTACCCATTTTAGGATTATGATGTAGATCTTTACTTGAGGCAGACGTGGAACGATGAACGACTGTCGAGTTCCAATTTTACTAGAACCCTTGACCTTAGTGATCCGAAGTAAGTTCGTTCAGCCACAATTTCAGAATTAGTTTGTTCATAATATGTAGCATAAGATCGCTGATTTATTTTTTTCGAATGTTTTACTAAGCATTGTGAAGAAAATTTGGAAACCGGAGGTAATTTGGATAGTTGTTTTCCATTCATCTTACATATAAGCTTCACATCGTGAATGTTAATTAGTCTAATGTATTCTTTTGAAAATGGTTCTAAAGGTTTTTTTTCCAAATGCCAAAAAAGCAGAATTTCAATATGTCACCGTTCCGAATGTCATGGTTCGCATACTTCCTGATGGAACTGTTCTTTACATGCTCAGGTAAGACTATATTTGAAGAGGATGTGAAAAAAATGTCATTCTTAACTGATCAAATGGAAATGTTTAAAAAATGTTGCAGTAAAAATAACAGGAAAAATGTTAATAGTGATTTCTATTTTTTTAAAAGTAAAATTCTTCTACTCTCAGCGAAAATTAATGCGTTTAATACTATATCTACTTATATATAACGTTTCTGGTTTATGTATCGATTTTTCTAGTACAAAATTGTAGGATCATCCAGCTCTTGAAGTGTTTTTCCCCAGTTTTTTCGTTTAAAATGTTGAATACTTTTTATTATTATTTTCTTGAAATATAAATCGCAAACACAAAACTGGAAATAGAATGTAAAAACAATCGTTTTTACTTGTCTTTTTAGGTTGAAATTGACGTTCGCTTGTATGATGGATTTTTCAAAATATCCTTTCGACACACAAATATGTACCATGGAAATGGCTAGCTGTAAGGAATAAATTCATTTCATATTTTGGAATATGGAACAAATTGAGGAGGGTATTTGACAACTTTAAAGAATCATTACTGATGGCTAAATTTCGACGTTAATTTTAGTTTCTAAAACAACCAAAGAACTCATCTTGAAATGGGCAACGGTTAAACCACTTCAACTGACAAAAAATCTGAAGTTGCCACAATATAAAATCAAAGACATCCATGCTGACTATTGCAACGCCACATTTTATATAGGTTGGTTATAATTTGTAATTTCAAACATATTCTCATCTTTAATTTCAAATGTGATACTTTCTTAAAATTGAAATTGCCTATTGTACAATTAAAACTGAAACAGATATGGATTTTTTTATAGCATTGACAAATTGTTTGTCAATATTTTGATGAATAATTCGTAAGATATATAAGAAATATATCATAATGAGAACAGCTTTACTTTCGCTATAGCAGGTCATAAATATTTACACATTTTTGTGTTAGATGTCTTGTGTGTCCAAAGATAATGCGATGAGGATTCTTCAAACATTCAAGTTCTATTTCACACGACCGATACTGCATAGGTAGTTCGTAAAACGCACTTTAAGAATATTACTTTGTCAGCTATTCAGAAAATTCAATTACTCAATTTCGTCGACAGAACAGCTACGAACTGGTTCTCGAACAGACGTCCAATCCTTTGATATCATTCCAGGGGAATTCAGCTGCATCGTAGCCGAATTTCACTTGAAACGTTCGATTGGCTATCACCTGTTGGAAAGCTACTTGCCAACAATTCTCATCGTCATCATCTCTTGGCTGTCGTTTTGGTTTGACGTGGAAGCCACTCCAGCCAGGATCACGCTGGGCATTACCACTCTGTTGACCATGTCCTTCAAGGGAAGCATTACACCGGACTCTCTTCCTCAAGTCTCTTACGTGAAGGGAAGTGACATCTGGATGGGTACGTTTCCATGGCGCGAAAACCACTGCTGGAATTCTTCCCAATAATCTCATAAAAACCTCTTTCGCTTTTGCCAGGTACCTGCACAGCTTTCGTGTTTGCCGCTGTGCTGGAATTCACCTTCGTCAACTACATGTGCCGAAGGCAAAATGCGTCTCTGGCGGCGTCCAACAGCAAGAACAAAAACGATAAATCGATAAAGGTAAGCCTCAGGGCTGTTGACTTTTATGCAGCCATGGCGCTCTGATGAGTGCCTTCGGTGCGCCGCCACCATCATTGTCCTAATTACTGCAATACCTCATAAACAACAGGACGTCTGGACCCACTGTGGAAATTGGAATATATCACTGTTGATATAACATTGACAGAATTTTAATGTTTGGATTCAAAAATATTTTGGTTTCTCTTGTATCATTATTATTGTTTTGGAGCTTCTTTGATTCAGCAGGTGGTTGGGCTTGGGTATTGTTGAGAGCAGAGGAAAGGGTTTTTGAAGAAGAACGCTTAGAAAACCAGTTTACTGTGAATAATAAGAAAGCCAGTCAATCATGTGAAAATCATCGATAAAAATCTTCTGTGGGTTTTTAAAGGCAATTGCACATTCTTCGCAAGGCCATGCATGACTGTTCCCATGTGCTTCGATCTTAGTCTTTTTCTTCTTCTTTCCTTTCTTTTCATTTCTCCAGTCAGTAGCATCAACGAAGGAGAAATGTATTGATCAACTTGAATTGCTATTATATAAGGGCAAAATGTTTTTTGACAATTGGAGAACTCTTTAAGTAACTTCTAATTATCGAAATGATTTTTTACCTAGGAGGATTTATGCAAGCAAGAAGAAGCCCTAGCTGACTGCAGAAATGGAAGATTTCAGATGGCTAATCAGATGCACGCTCGAAAGGTCGACAGCATCAGTAGAGTGGCTTTTCCAGTTGGCTTCCTCCTGTTTAATGTCGTCTATTGGCCATATTATTTGCTTCGCATATAATGTGGCGCCGATGCGCGTATATCACAGTTTGTGAAACATGAGGAAGGACCTTCAATTGAATATGTGACTTCAGTATGTACACAATGGAATGACAACGCGAATTTAAAAAAAAATATTAGTGTTTGGAAATGTGTATGTGTACATCTCAAAGAGTTCTGTTCTAAAGTTGATTTTTCGTTACATGTAATAACCTACTGTACTATACATATACTTCTGAACCTGCTAGTCTTCCCCCTTGGTTCCTACAATTATGCTCACATGTGTTGACCGTCTTCCCATATCTGGCCTTCACCGTCTTTGTCAAAATAACCAAGCAAACAGAGCTGGATCACTCGTAGATCTGGCGTAGTATCTTCGATGGTTATTTTCATGATAAATAATAATAGAATGCATATTTTATCACTGAGAAATGACAGGAGTTTGTTTTGAATGTTATATTTCTTTCCATTTTACTCGTAAATGTGCAGTGAAATCAACATACGCTTTTTTCATTTTGGGCAGCTGTTTAGAAAAAATCGGAAAATGTATTGACCAATTTCATTCACTCTGCCCCACCCAATTTGCATTTTCAATTGCTCAAGCTGCGTGTTGGGCTACTGCTGTAGTGGTAATAAACATACAGCAATAACGCCTGTTATGATGTAAATCTAAATTTTAACGTACTACATGTATATAATAATGTATGTCGTATGAGTGAACGTCAAATGTACGTCAGATTTCTTATGAAACCCCCTCTTGATGGATTATGCATGATTTAACGTCGAACTTCATGTGAAGTGAATAGAAGCTAATGATGACAGAATTTATGGAGACATACGTTGAATCGAAAAAGAGCATTAATCACAACTTAACTCAACAGAACAATGCTAAGTAGGCCGCAAGAAGTTTTCTTTTGCAATTACGAAAGTTCTAAACTTTCTATTTAAATAAGTTTGCTTCACTTCTGGCTTGGGTGTCGTTTGCGAAGATGTGCATGTACTCTTAAGTAAAAGTATGTTAACTGTATGCTATATACACACTTCGATTTTGTTTCTTAATTGATAATGAAAGCAAACTTGAAATTGGCCCACCGAAACTGAATGAGGGCGGTTAATGTTCTTTATGCCATTTTCTTATGCTAATGATAGTAGACATTGCTCGATTTGTAACTATTAGTCAAATTTTGGTTTTTATTTATTATTGTTGTGAGTGTATCAGGAACAAGGATTCCTACTGATTGAATGGAATAGAACTGCTATTCGCATCTTTACTTGGTTATTTTCTCGAATGACGTTATACACCTTGCAATTGTAAATACAGCCTGTAAGATACACGTGCAACGTTTTTCGTACTGATTGAAATTCACATTCGTCTAGAGTACAACTTAAAATCTGCTAAGATTTGCATGAAAATACATTTTTACACCTGCGGAAAATTTGGCATGGTACAACGCTACTTAGGGAAATATTTTACCGCAGGCGGTCAAACCCATCACGTGTTCATGTTCACCTTCAAATGAGCTTCCCCCAACTCAAGATTCCACCGCTAGGGGCCAAGAACATTTCATATTCTATATAAACAGCATCATTTCACTTTGGGATCTCACGGCTCAAAGTGCAAATGCTAAATTTTTCTCGTATGCATTTCGATCGAAGGTAAATTACAGTTCTTCAGTTTTCGTCTAATCTTCTATCAAATAGCATATCTATTACATGTATGTAATGAAAAAGGCTTTATTATTGTAAATAAGACGATTTGTGATAAGGTTGTGTTTGGCAAGATATCATTTGAAGTTATTATGTGTTTCTATATGGTGAGTGACTCAGTTCGACTTCCTTACAACGTGTAATTCGTTTAATCTGAACCACAAGATAAAGTCTATTATAAACGGCTAAAGGCTTGTCCCCAATAGTGCTGTCACATCAGAATAATTGAAGTGTTGGTTTTGAGATACAGCGAGTAATTTGATGAATACATCCAGTAGGCCTATGCGTAATTAAAGTCAAACTGGTACACATTCTAATAGAAATGAACATATTAGAACTTAATTCATGGTTGTAATTAGAATAATTTTAGAATTAATGAAACGAAATAAATACACTCTAACCTTTTTTTTATATTCAGCATGTCAATTCTATCAACTCGACTTTTGTGTGCAGTGGATGAAAGGATAAACTTGAAAATTCTTTGAATGTGGTGAGTAGCCAGCTTTTATTTATCCATGCAATATTATTTTTAATTCTTACTGCAGTTGTAATGGAGATTAAAGTAACTTGGACGTTTAAATACCAGTACTGCTTTTCGTAAATGTCGAATATTATGTCATATATACGCTGCTCTGCATAATTCTCATTTTATCAATTGTTTTAATCTTAAAACTATATCGAAATGATTTTAATAATTCTTTGAGACCTGAGCCAGGGGCTATAGAATGTCTGCTTTGATTAAGAGTACTAGGTTTTTTTCTAGAAAATTACCATAGTTATACATTAAAACCTCCTCTAACGGACACCTCTAAAAAGCGGACACCTCTAAATAACGAACATTTTCCCAAGTCTCAGGCCCATAGGCTACTTAATGTAATCCCCTCCAAATAACGGACACCTCCAAATAACGGACCAAAAATCCGGTCCCGCGAGTGTCCGGTATTCGGAGGTTTTACTGTATTATATATACAATTCAAGTATATTTATTGCACTTAACTTCGCATCATAGACGTTTATACTGTATAGACTTATACATGTATAAAGTTAATCGAAGTTAACCATAACTGCAGACCTACACGTACACACTACTGCTTGAACTCGTATTTCAACAGTGACAAAACTCAAAAAAGTAAATTTTTTTAGAAAACTGCTAAAAGCTTAAGAAAGACAAAATTACTTATCAAACAGATTAATTATGAAGTTACCTTATTTTATTTTTTGATAATTTATAAAGAAATGTGTGCTGAATACTTCATGGTTATACTTCAAACTTCACTTTGTTTAGTTGTGGGAATGTTATAGTACGTGTGCGATAAGTGAAAAGAGAATTTGCCTGAAGTGTTTTAACATATAAATTACAATGCATTTATAAAATCGCTGGACTTAAGTTAGGAATTGCAGTTGAAAACAGAGTAATAAGTCGCATAAAATAACGTGTTGTCTTGGTAGAAAAATAAATTGGATAGGAAATCGTTTTCATTTGAAGCAATGCATTCCATGAGACATTAAAAACGAACGTTGCTACTTCACAGTACAGACTGTATTGCTGTGCTGTGTACAAGCTGGTCTAATTCGAAGAGTAATTAATATATCAGCATTTGTGAAAACAAGTGAGGACTTGAACAGTAAATTGAACGTAGACAAAAGACGTGCTTTCTTGCATGCCCAGCTCTGCAACAACTAACGTCGCGCCACGTAGGGTTTCGTGACGGTACTTTTAACGCAAAAATCCGGCACTCATATTCCCCGTTCATTTATATTTGTTAGATTACCACTTGCGTCACGTGTCGCTATCACGCGAAACTAACATGGTTAGTATCTTAGGTTATAAACAATTTTACTTCTTACTCATTTTAATTATCATCGATTGAGCGTGGAATATCCATTTTGAAAAACGGAAATATTTATCAACTAAGCGTTTTTATGAATAATGCAGACGTGACTTTAATATAAAGAGCTCTGCCAAAAACATTTGTACGCCTAGTGTGCATTGTAACTGTTGTTCGTGAACTTGCTATCTTTAGCACGTTAAAACTTTAATTGTTGGATTTTAATACTAGTTTGAATGAATAATTTAAAAACGTACCGATGACCTAATTTACAATGTATCATTGATAACCAAATGCAAGCACACTGTGTCTGAAGGAGTAAAAATTGAACGTGCATTAAAACGAAATTATCGCAAACTAACAATATGTGTACCCGAAATTCGCAAATATTTTAGTCACTTTAGTACTCTAAATACGCAATTATTCTATGGTTACATTTAAATAATGGGATTTGGTAAACATGCTTGTTTATATATGAGTTCATATTTTGTGGTATTAAACTTAATCACAATCTACGACTTTAGTTCATAAAGCATGTCATCCTTACTACAATGTATTTACACATTTTCAAATGTGTCAAAACCTTTTAATATTTCTCCCTATTAAGTGAACATTAAACGATATAAATGGCATTATTTATTAGCATCTTGCTAAATATTTTCAAGTTTTTAAAAAAATTAAAACTTCTCTGAAGCTCTTATAAGTTTCTAAAATTTATTTTAGAAGTAAGAGTATGTAGAGTGAATGTTTTCGGTAGGAATGTTATATGTTTACGCATTATTGGAGTTATGCGTTATGATAGCGTATTCTTAAAACCACAAAAAGAGAAATTAAACCTGTCTTTGAAAATCAAAGTGTTTAGAAAATCCAATGAAATTAAAAAGGAAAATGTAATTACCGAATTGATCATTATGTGTTTGCTTTTATTTATGCAAATAATATTCTACACCTTTGTTTCAAACCCATTTCGCAATTAATTAGCCGTGATTCTTAGTCATCCTCTGCTAAGATATATCATTTTATACATATTATACTCCATATTATACTCCAGATATATAAATGATCATACTTAATTAGGCTTGTAGGGTAAAGAAACCCCCTAATAGCCTTGATGATGTTGTTGTTGTTGTCAGTATCTATGCTCAATCCGCAATCTAACTGCAGTGTGGAATTACCGTCTAAATGACTGCAAAATGAGTTAAAAAGACGGACAGGAATCTCCAACATGTATCTATAGGCCTATTATATTTCTTAAAAGGAAATGGATTTTTGGTATTGTTAAAACGCATCAGCAATGAAAAGCTTGCTCAAATTCATGGTCAAACTTCAGCAGAGAATAGTTATGATAGGCCTATAGATATTTAATTGACAGAGTGCCATAAAATCTGACAATGGTAAAAGCGTTCGACGAGGGCATCTTCCAATCTGAATAAAATATAGTTGATTGTGTTTTAATCTCTATGGCCACTTTAGCGCCAATACAATTTAAGCGTAACGTTTAATGTACTATACGCCTATAATATTCGGTCTATGCGTATTGCTGCACTGTAGAGTGCACAGAAGGGAGAAAGCACAATTAAGACAATGCACCTCAAAGAGACTTTCAAGTGGTCATTTGAACCTAATCACAAAAGAATTTCTAGCAATTAAGCTGAATTGGTTCTGTGGAATGCAGACATCTGAGTTATGAGCCTGCTCAGAAGAACTGACAGACTTCTTTCCTTTGAGGAAAGATATACGAGATTCATTGCAAACATTTTTCAAAGAAATCTAATTTATGGACAATACAAAAATTGGAAGTAAAATAAACGAGGCGTAAATCTTATCAAGTTTTTTTTGCCTTACTCACTGAGCTAAATTAAGTTGGTTTCTCCTTCCGGCGCCATCTTGGAATCGTTCGCCTTAACGAAACGCTTGATAGAGCTAACGATGCCACTGCATCACGTCTTCGACTTGATCCTGTTAAAATAATAAATTGAATTATGAGGTATTCAAGCTTGAAAATACCACAGACATATAAGTGAAATTCATTTCAGTCTCCTGTTGCTTTTAAAAACAAAATGTAGTCGAGGGCCTTCTTTAGAATATTATATCAGTAGGGAATGCTGGTGTAAATATCTGAAATTATGAAATTGGACAGTTTAGAAAGTAAATCGTTGAGCTTTTCTAAATCTTATGAGCAAACAACGATTTACTCACTTTAAATCACGTACAAGAACAGCAGTGAATTCGAGGTTTCTGATGATGCATGATATTGGCAATTTCAAGCAATAATTTTCCTGGAAAATCTCATGCAATAAGTCCATAAATTTAGAAATGAAATAAAAATTGCTACTTTGCCTTTACACCGGACTACAGCGGACTAAATATCGCAAGTACCAAACGCCGACGAAATTACATCGCAAAAGCAGGCGCTCTATATGAAAAACTAAACCTGGCCTAACCGAATTCAGCAATTGAAACGAAACGCTATTAACCTTGAAAGATTTTTGGATACAGCTTAGAATAATTCTTTTGCTGATTAGCGAGTAAAATTAACAATATAAAAATTGGTAGGCCTAACCTTCTAACAAAGTTTACCTTATTTTCTTGAAATTCGTTATCGCTGGATCAAATGGGTTTAATAAGGTTAAGATAATGATAATATTTGGAGGATACTCAATCATACCTTCCCTGAATAAACGCATGCATCATCAGTTCAGAATATTAGATTATATATTTTTGGAATCAAATTCAAAACTTTCCATTACTTAATGAAGCTTAAAAAAAGTTAATTTAAGTTAGCATTTTTGAAGAAAGATGCAAAAATAAAACCATTTGTTCTGAATTTAAAAAACTAAGAAGAAATAGTCCTGTATTGTATTAAACTATTAATAATCCAAAGGAAATTAAGTTAATCGACCTATAGTTTTTACATTCTAAACAAACGTTTTGATTGTTTGCATTTTTTTAGCTTATACCTTAAATCAACTTTTTTTAAAAAACGTTATAAAGTGGTGGAAAGTTTTGAATTGGATTTCAAAAATATAATCTAATATTCTGAACTGATTCTAGCACAGAATTGATACCTGAAAAAGTTGTTACTTCGCGCTTTGATACATTTCTTCTGGAAATGATCAAATGTCTTTGATTAATCATGTTCGTCGTTTGAAGTTCCACTTCTGACATTCGCAAATGAATTCATTTCCGAATTTCGGTTAGATTTCTAAGCGTGTTAGAAAGTAGATGAACTTCAGCACCTATTTACGTTTTGTAATATTTCGTAAAAACGCCTATTCCAATGAGTGAATTTTCACTAATTATACTTTGTAATCAACTTGCCTATAGTTTGCTGTAGTACTTTAGGGTTTTTGTTTGCATAATGCTTGATTCAGTTTAGAAAAAGATTATCTTCTTATGTAAGCAAGTAAGGCATCAAGAATTATTTATGAAAACTTCTAAATTAAGCAAAAGTAGTCTTAAATTACACTCCATGAATCTCATCGACATTCTTTCAAAGAGCATTATAATACGTCTACAACATATGGAATTTAATCAATCAAGAAATACTTTATTAATCACAATACCTATATTCACGGGTTTCAGCATTTTTTTAGTGAAAGCTTATAGAATATATAAAAATTCAAAGTATATAACAGTAATAAGCATAACAAATTCCAAAAAACACCTTTTTGGCGCACAAGTGTATATAGCTGCTGAGCTGCACCATTACGATGTGTAGATTTTGATGGAAGAGTGGTATCAACAAACGTCATAGTGTATCACAAAAATGCGAGTGTTTGCAAAATAGGAATAATTCAAAACTAAATGCACAGACAAAATAAGTGGTATCCAACATGTTTGAACCAGATTTTCAGAAGAGTTCTCAGACTGTATGTAGAGAGCATTGTTCAGAATCTCACTATTGAAATAGCTATTGAATTTAACTTTGTTGTGAATGTCATATAGTTTTTTAGGTATCTATTCCAAAAAATATCATAATTTAAATCTTCCAAATTAGAAATTTAGGAATTTTACAAGGTTGAAATTTCGAGGTAATTTTGGTCACTGCTTCACGTACATGTATTCTGCAATCATGCAAACTGTATACAGTCACGTTTGATGAACTAACCCCTGGACGTCGTTGTTGCATAACCCAGGTAATTTTACGCCATGCAATAAAATAATAATTCATATAATTATCACATAATGATACCGATTTCTGTGCGAGATAAACTGATAACAAATAATATAGCAATACTTGTGCATTATTTTTAAGACAACAATCACAGTTTCAACATATTGCATTAATTAACAATGGCACACAACTTCTATTGTGCCTGGTTCCATCAATCTGGCTAATTAAACTGGACATTTTATGTTTGTTAGTCATATTTGTCTTCTTTGAATTTCGACATAGTTTACACGTCTGATTTTTTGTCTTATAATAAAATATAGAAAAAACATCGACTCATTGTATAGGATGGATGAAAATGAAAAACAAAATATTGCACTCAATACCAACTGGTGTTGCTAAGTTATACCACGTTTTTGAACAAAAAATTAAAAATCTTTTCAACAAATCTTTAGGTCATGAAATGAAAATTGAGATGGTCGACAAAGTGTAATAAAATTAGTGGTTTTAATTACAAGGGACAGAGAAAATCGTGGTAGTTATTGGAGCCAATTATACCTGAGGTTGCTCTAATCTTCATAAGAAGCACTACATTATAATGTATATAGCTTAGTTCCACAAATGTGTACAGGGGAAAAAATCGCACAATATCAACCAATTTTAAATCACGCCCAACAAATTTCCAAAAAAAATCAATCTTAAAACGCACAATAATCAATTGTGTTTCGTAACATTGAAGAGATGTTGCTGCTCTAGGTTCTAATCATCGTGTAACAGTACCTGTAGCTGTCACAAAATATTCCTCCTATCACCGAAGGCTAGTTTCACAGCCATTTTTAAAACTCCAAATATCCTTGTATTTTCAATATCCTTCCTTATAACATTGTCTTATTTTGTAATTAAAGTGAACAAAAAACGACATAAAATATCTCAGATAAAACTGATAACAACAATAAACATTTAAACATTCAAAACTCTCAGCTTCTGTATAAGGAAATGAACCTGCACTAAAGGGCAGCTACCCATGATTTATCGTAAATACATTTTGCAGAGAATTTGGCGAATTTTAGGAGATTCTAAACTTTCTGCACTATGAAACATGCTTCTAGATTTTTAAGCTGCCAATATCATTGGAAGATTGTACATTTTTCTGCACGAAGTCATGGATATTGCTAATTACTGTTCATCCTTCTGTGTCATTGAGAATGTGAAGTTGCTGCTATGCAAGGTCAAACCTCTTACATAATACAAATCGAAGCAGATTTGTACCCACCACCTCGTTACAAGTTTACGAGAAATAAAAAAATTGATGAGAGCATAAAAACGTTTACAAGACATTAGAAGCCACTTTCCACAACCGGTACATGAAACATGCATGCGTAACAAGACTTCACTTGTAGCTTTAATGGTCCATGTTTAATCATTACCTCCATTGTCATCACTGGCAACTTTCAATTCAAACCTAAAAAGGAAAATAGTTGACATTAAGAAAAATGTTTTTGCATAGAGACCAACCATATATTTTCACATGAATGTGATAATTTGTATAAGCAATTTTACCATTCAGTAACACCTGAACCCATGAGGTTGTCACTGTCCAGTTCAGCCAATTCGATTTTTGCCTTAACAATAATAATTGAAAATTAAAATATAATTATATTAGCTTATTTTCAAAATTACCAAGAATTTTATAAATGGGAATAACTGCAAAAATTGCAACCGACCTTTCCCAGTATGGACCGTTTTGTAAAGAGAGATTTAGATGTCGAACACACTAATATCTGCAATGTGTGATTATTTAATTCATTTTTACTAATTGTGTATTCCATCCTGCAAAAACATAAATGAATGCAATAAATTTACCCACATCCTTGAAAATATTGCAAGGAAATGACCGTTTGTGTTCAGAGTAGTTTTTTTAAGCATGCATGCATTTTTTACATTACATTTAAAAAAGCCAGTTTCCCTTTGGTTATACATACTGTTCGTCATAGACTGGATTACGGTTATTCTTAACAACGCTCGTTTTGCGTTTGTCCTTTGGTGACCCAGGCATTAGAAGCAGTTTCACATATGTATCTGGCATGTCAGCAGAATTGGATAATGGCAGATTCCTTTAAATTAACAATTTAACGGATTTAGAAAATAGAAATGCAGGTTTTACTTTAACAACTAAACTGGGCATTCTTCTTACACAACTTTAAGCACCACAACGGAAAGTGCTTGCTTAAGCTCGCTGTATCTCATAGCCATTTGTACGCTACATTTTCCAGAATCGCTTCTACAACATTTGAAACATTGTGCATTAATGAATTTGACGAAATTAAACATTCTCTGAATTAAGAACCAGCAAAAACCTACGTCACTTGTCGTCTTCGAGCACCATTTTCAAATCCCTCCAACTGCAAAGGTTTTGATACAGATTTCATAAGTTTCTCAGATCCTTCATTGCTGGCCAATGTGTCTGACGGTTCACTATGGGCAGAATCTGTTAACGTTGGTGCTGGAGGAGTTTTTTTCAAAGGAGTAGTTGGTTGAGATGTGTCGTCAGTGGATTGCAGATTTTCAACCTTCTCCTGAGTCATTATCTAGTTTTAATAAAACGTATATTTATTCAGTGTAGTCAGTAGGAAACATTTCAGGGGGCATATGTATTTTGTATATGGGATTCATTTACTTTCACGTAAAATATTGATATGAAATCAAGTCAATACCTGACAGTTCAATCTAAAAATGTTATTTCAACGTCACTTATCAAGGTTTATCCCCTGCCAATCACAGTTGCTTAGGGTATTATGCCTTTTCTATGTGGATTTCAGATATTATCTGGATTCAATCCAAATATTGTTTTAGCTGCTTAAGTTGCACCATTTTTTAGTCTATCACATTGTTATATTTTATATAACAATTCAATAATGACTATCTGCAGTTAACATTAAATCCAAGCAATTGACACACTTTATAGTCTACACCCATACTTACTTTCAACTGCAAACATAATTTAATAGAACTCTGGGTTTCCGAGTTCTTTAAATGAAAAGGTCTTTCAATTTTCAGATCATTCTCTCCCATTAGCTCGTTAATGGAAAACAAAAGATCTCCTAATGTTTGCTTGCTTTTCTCATCAATAACCTGATAAAAAAACAAAAGTATTACTAAGCATGCGGATGATGTGGACCATATTTCAGCTTTTAATAAAGTATAATTGACCTACTTCAATTTTAAGTTTTTGACGTTCAGGGTTATTGATAACAAAAGTGAAACCTTCGTTCCAGACAGGATTATTTGTTTCTTTGCATGCCTTAGTTTCGTATTTATCATCAATTGAAAATCTGACCAATGGCGAAGGCTCCTGACTCGACTTTTTCGCATTCTGGGAAAACAAATTAACTTGAACCTCGTACATCTAAACTAAAGGCAATGCAAATAGACCAAATAGTGTAATCCTACGGGTAAGTATGAAGCATTTTCAGCAAATGCTATTAAGATACAAGTTGAAACTTCATCCTTTGACATAGGAGGTGGTTGATACTACAGATCAAAATGGGAAATTTATATGCATTTAAAAGATGTATTATTCTAAAAATACATGTATATTAATATTATTAATGTATGCATTATTCAGTGGAAATCTTACCTTGAGACAGTCTGTGCACAGAGAATACCAAGTAGCCTGTAAATGAACTCTACCAGATTTTGCGTCTTCAAGTGAAATCCACTGTAAAAAAACCAGATAGTTCAAAACTATTCTTTTTATGGTGCGGTTCTCTAATAATATAAACTGAATTAATACCTCATCGATTTTTCCTTTGGATGCAATGGAATTAATATCCACAGATAGTCTGAAAGGTGAAATGCTGTTGAGATATCTACAAGATGTGCGAATAAACTAAACTAACTGTAATGGTTTGGCTGGCACTTTTTATAACTGAATTAAGATTTCACATCCAAAAAGCAAAAGATGTTATTTGCAGAAAAAATAGGAAAATGCACACTTGCTACACGTACCACTTAAGCGCAAGATTGATACTGGTAAACTAATGATAACTAAAAACTATATTATACACAATAACAAAAAATATAACGTTTGTTTAAAGTGCAAATTGTTTAAATTATACAAAACTGAATCAAGTGTTTCCCCAACTGTGATCTGTATAACTTTAAGGGACTTAACCAAAATGAAATACTCTTTATACTAACTTCTCATTTATTTGTGTGTAATACTGGAAAATGAAAAAGGTATTGAAATACTGCTGTACATGTACATGTATACAGTATATTTATAACGCCGATTTCTTTCGTATGATTAGGTACAAAGAAATAGGTTATCATTATTAGGCATTGGTCCCTCATTAGAATTCATACAACCAATCAAACGTTTTCTGTAATGTTAGTTTAATTCGTTTTGTCTAGACTCCTTACCCATGACGTTCTTTACAATACAAACTATAATATATGAGAAATCACTAAAGGTTAAAAGTTGATAAAGGCTTTTTTTAATGTCATCAAATTTCCATTTTAATTAAATTTTAAGGTAATTTCTGGGTAAGCTTAATTTTTAAGTTAAATACCATGCAGCCTGTTCTGTGATTGCTTATTAATATTTAAAGCATAGATCTATTTCTTATTAAAACTGATTTCACAGAATACCTTCCCAAAAAATCATCTTTGCTTCCCTGGTCCTCGTCATTTAAAACTACGTCCAAATGAAGGTAATCCAGGACAATGAACTAAATGCAAGGATATAGGAAACGAAGTGGAAAGTTACACAAAAGCATTATTTTAAGAACGAAATGCATCTGCTGAGCATTATTTTAAGAATGCAAAACTGGAAAGTTGCAAAAGAGTAGAAAATTATAAGAAGAGCCCAAGGCATAAAAATTATGATCACATAAACATTAGTAAGAAACAAAACATCACGTACGAAAAGAATACACAGCTTTACAAAGAATGATGTTAAAATGCGTATTAGTCTTTCGTGAAAGGAAAATGTTATTTCGATTATGTGAGTATGCATCTACTCAAACAGTAGCCTATGTCGACGTTATGGAGTTGAAATTCAGTAAGAAACGAGTAAATGCCAGCCTTATCTCTAAAATCCCTATAAGCAATTTATATATTTTTTATGAAAATAGTCCATCGATGTTGCCATGAAAACATACCTCCCCAAACAATCATCCGCATTGGGATCCTCATCCATTACATCCATGTCAATGGTTTGACCATGAATGTCATAAACTAAAGCCTACAAGAAAATAATCTTCATATCTTTAGTGAAAGTTCTATAGACCAATTTTCTTTCCATGTTTCTTCCAAAGATCGCAATGGTAGAAGTTGGTCTTTGTTAGCAAAACCTGTCACTCTTAAAGAGTTAATTTTTAACCCACTCATCGCATAAAAAAACGGCATGTATTAAAAATTAGTTCCTTGCAAAAAAACAATCTCAACAAAAACATACAACACAAAATGAAAGACGCCCTTGTTCATTTCAAGCTTTACACTTTTTAAACAAGTTTTCCAATTATATTTGCTAAGCTTGTGCAAATGATGTCATGAAACAAGTTGGCGAATCATCAACACAATACATGTATATGAGATGTTCCTTGTGATTTTTTATGAGCATAATTAGCAGTCTTGAAAATATAAACGCCTATTATGTACAAATAAAGGATGTCTTTAAAGAAACAGAATCAAGGTTTCATTTCTACTCCTTATACTCATCAAAACTAAACTACAGTATACTAACCTCGCATTTAAAGTTCCAAGCTGGCGCTGTTGTGCTGTTTATGGTTTTACTGCGAAACTCTTTTGGGCCAACTTTATTTGTAAATTCAAATTAGTTATTAAAAATTAATGACTGCAATTTCAATTGCGGAATCCACATCAAAGATTACATCGAAATTCATATTTTTACTGTGGATTTGGATTCAGAATTATTCACTTAATTTTAGTTATTTATTACGTGCCACTTATGAGTGCATAGGGGTCAGATTTTCCCAAAATACCATCTTTCTTCTCCAATTTCTCTGCTTCGATTAAATTTATCTTGATCACGCCCTGTCAAAAAAACCGAAATTTAACAAATGATCATCTTAAAATCTCTTTAGAAGGCATGAATATTTGATAAGCCTTGAACTCTCATAATGATATTCAATGGTAAACTTGCTTTTGGGTCAGGAAAATTGAGGAGTACGTCCGAAACATCGGAAATTAACTTCAACGTATACTTGTTGGGAACTAGCATTATGCTGCCAATAACGTTAGTGACAATTTTAAGCACGGAGTCTCTGAGGGAAAAAAAATTCAGTATGAAATGCCATACAATAACATTTGACATTTCAACGGCGCCTTAAGTAACGCTATTTGACTAATACAATACATGTAGCCTATTATTTCGTATAACAACTTAGACATGATATTTTAACCGTGAAATGGCAGTGGTAGCAATTTGTCGTGTGACCAATGATATTGCACATGCATGTATAATGAATGTTGCAGCTACAAGCCATCCCTATGTTCAAATTAACTAGGTTCCAAAATGCTGACTGAACTTTAATTTAATTTAATCAGAAAGAGCGGAAATTCAGTATGCTTAGATAAATTTTTAACTAAATTTGAGGTCAAATATTAATAACAGAAATGGCATGAACTTTACGCTAGTTACCAATGTTGGTAGGTTAAACGAATTTAAAATAGGACAAAAGAAGAAATTAGTAGGCTAGGACACTTACTTAATACCAGGAATAGTATCAAGAAGATTAGCTGCATTTGTCAAATTGAAATCCAGAATCTGAGAAAATACACAACCAACGTTTCGAAAATGTTTATATAAGCTCAATTTTAATCAAAATTATAGTTGAAGCTTGACAAAGCTTACCGGAGCCTGCAAAAAGAATATTTGCAGTGCACCAATGATTGGTATTTTGGAGACCAGTGGTGACATAATGATGCGAACTGTTCCACGAAACTTTGAACACATTTTAAGATTAGCATATGCATAACATCACTGACGATTGTGAGTACATAATTCTGGCAATATACAAGCATATTGTATCACCTGTATATCTTTGATACCTGCTTTAACCTTTAATATTGACACCATAAAATCACAATCACCCGCATAACTAGTTGGTTTAGAAACATGAAAGATTCAAAATATGGAGAGAACCAATGTATTTAGACAGAGATGCATTAAATATTAGAACTTATCGACTTACGAGATTTCCATATCCATAATTATCTCTTTTCGTGATAATGTCGCAGATGGATCAAAGACTTTGATTCCAGTAATTTTAAAAGGCTAGAAGAAATTCTAAATGAATGATTTTTTGCTTTAAACGCAAATCTCCAATTATTCTGTAATGTCGACTTTTACCTTATCGCCTAAAATTATATTTAGAAACTTAAATGAGCCATATTTTTCTCGTATGCTCGGCGCTATTTTCTCCGTCACAAAGTCTCGCACATAATGGCCAACATAAGGCCAAAGTATTCCAATAATCTAGAAAAATTCCCCAAACATTTCAACGACATTTTTCCAAAAGTTAGTATTTAACTATAAAATTAATTCATAGTATCTGCGAAAAATGAACGTTCAAATTAGTGGAAACTAGCTAAATATGACATGTTTAGCCATGATATAAAATATTTTTTAATACCTTGTTTAGCCATTCAACTCTTTCGACATCTGGAAAATAAATCTGAAATGAAAGAAGAAGATAATAAAAAGCCCGCAGGGTATCAACCCGTATGGCTTGGATAAGGTTTAAATGTTAGTTTGATCAATAGGGGATGAGGATGTGGAGGGGGAAGAAGTAGATGATGCTATGCTATGATTGATTGGTAGGGAAGATACCTCCAAGGAAATAAAACGCAAAATTCACCCTTGCAGAGGTTTGACTACAAGTTACTGTAGGACTACTTGTACAATGGACTAAGCTCATATACACCTTGTCATGTGATACTTATATTTTCATAAAATCTAGTAAATGTTTGTCTTGGCTATCTTATAGGAATACGTCTAAAGTTGATTTCATTGCATGGCCTTGGAAAAATGCTTAAATTCCTTTTGGCAAGCATCATAAATTTCAAACCATGGGTGTAGCAGTAACATATTGTACATGTACGTCTTTATATGGAATAATAATAGTGCAGCATTATGTCTAATGGCTCATTTTCAAATAATGACACATCAAGGTCTCAGAAAACGTTGGCAAGGGTGTAAAAGTACGCTTAGTTAAAGGCAAATACCGTAAATATGTGGATAATTCAACTGCGTACATTGAGTACAATGTACACAGTATCGATTTTCAACTCGCAATACATTATACAAGGCATACCACCAGTGACGGATCTTTTTTGCAATTTAACTTGTTTTATAGATCTTTAAAAAAAATATTCCCTTCTAAAGTAACCTCAAAGATTTTTTCTATAGGCCTATTCGTCACTTTTCTTTTTCGAATTTTTCCAAACACCAGTGTCACGCCAGCTTGTGAACACTCACAACACAACGAAAATCGCTTGCCTAGATAATTATACCAAGCATTTTCAGTTGGGTGCTTGAGTAAAGGCCCATGAGCCCAAAAGCCATGCTTTTTTAACATTTCTGTGCCCGGACAGGAAATATAACATTTGTAATGTAATGTCCATCAGTGACAAACTCGGAAGTAAAACCAACACTACAGCAGTGGTTTGTCGTTTATTGAACATAAGGATGTCATTTTGTTTTGCCACCCAAGCTCATGAACTTATTGAAATCTAGCATGGGATCTTCCTCCTCTCATTCTCCCAAATTCAATATATTTGTAAACCTAATTTTTAAACAAACTAATATACAGTGTAAATTTCCTAGGGATAAATACTGCTTAGAAATTAGCACATATTAACAGATGTAAGCAGGAACTGCTTATTTTAGAATATATGACGCATCAGACTTAAATGCACAGATGTTGCTGAACATACACACCTATAGTGTACGTGTACGTTAACTGCATATCAAATGGGATGATGATACACATCAAATTAACCTGCACTTCGTGCAGCGTTCAGCCTGTCATACTTATTGGTAACGTCAAACACAACTTAACAAATAATGCGCTAGAATGGGGTCAGTCAGTAAATCTTTCACAGATTCAAGCTTGAATTCTTAAATTCGCAAGGTTTTTAATAAATAAACTCAACTTGAAAGTGTGCTTAATGTTGACGATGTGAACCCACATGTAAGTTCATGTGTCTAGTAGCAATACAGTACCGTAGTAACGCAACACGGTCTGATAATTTACTTAACAACTGTTCATTAACAGCCAATGGACACAGCTTGAAGGTTGTGTTATAGCAAATAAAACTTGTTGCTATGGGCACGAGCAGCACGAAGTGCCTTGTATGATACTACATGTACTGTAAATAGGTTGTCAAATAATCTACATATATTTCGATGACCGATTTCATGAGTTATGTTGATGAAGTAATGACTGTCTTAATATGGGAAGATTTCCGCTGTTGTTGATGCAGTTCTATACGGAATTTATCATAAACGGTGCATTTAATTACAGAGTTCATTTAAATCAATTTTGCAAGCTATAATGTAAACGTCATATTGTAGATGGCGAATACTGACTCGGTATGCTATTTTCTCCTAGGATGTCATCTAGGTTCAAATCAGTTTTCATACATTTTAGCGAGGAGCAAATAGGCTATACATTTTGGTATCAGCATTTATCAATCAATTTGGCATGCTCACAAATAAAACTGCAAGCCCAGATACGATGCTAGGACGCACTGCGGAGCTAGCATAATTTGGCACGTATCGGGAAGGCCTGCATGGTAATTGTTTCTGCACCAAAGCATCGTAAAAAAATTCTTTAAACACCCACATAACTGCCAAAATAGCAGCAAAACTGATTGCATGTGCATGGCGATCGAAAACATCGAAAAGATGGGCGGTAACTTACCCAAGAAGGAAATTTTTCAGCTGTTGACTGTTTCTGCAATTTTCTTAGCAGTTTCTTCTCGTCGTGCGCGAATGCTTCACTTAAATCTCTCGTATCCTTCCTTTGTTTTTTGTTGGTCTCTGCATAAAACCACAGCAGCAGAGCGCCTAATATCCACAAAAAGCTGAATTCATAGTGACCCATCTTATAGGCGAGAAAGAAGAATAGGAGCTTGAGGCCGAGCTTTTTAAGTTGTTCCAAGTCCACGAAACTCGAAAGCAACGAATTCTCCTCTTCGCTGACATCTTCGTTGCTTACAACAGTTGTTTCGGTACCGTCAATAGCCATTGTATTAGTTAAAATTAAAAATTCGTAGTAACACCACGCCTTCAGAACTTTACATTGCAGCTGTCTCAGAAATGAGGACTCGGAGTTGGAGATCCTCCACTTGCTCAGCTCAATGCGGTCTGCTCTGCAGCCTGCTAGGCGTTGCCGAATGAAATGAGGCCAAATCAAGGACAGCGACCATGTTGAAGTTTAACAACGGCCATCTTGCAGAACACATTTCGTGCAATATGTACAGTACATGCCGTCGTCGACATACAAAAACTTTGGTTAATCAAACTGCTAAATGGCAGATAAAATTAGTTCTAAAAAATGACTGCAACTTGGTTAAATTTTTGGCGTACAGCATGCATGTAATTTATGACGTGATTGTGAACCGATAAGTTTGAATCACATTTATCTGTTTGACAAATTCGTCAACTATCTCGAGATCTACGGCAACGTTCATAAGTTGAGAGGAATTCACAAATATTAAGTGGTTTTGATTAAACGCATCTGATAATGTGGCGTTGCAGCTATTTGTAACGGTAAACATAGGCACATTACATATGTTTAATTATCAAATTTCATTTGCTGGTCACATTTATAATTATAGGCTAAATTTAATTAAGTTGTTTGCGATTTTAAAAGCAAAAAGAATTCATAATCCATATTACTTATTTATTTAATTAATCTGTCTCAGGATGTGCTCGAAATGTTTGGAATTTAACAAACTACGATGAATGCAAACAAATTTCTAAAAAAATCGTAGAATTGCAGTTTTTCTTCGATCAGTGGCAAACTTCCTTGTGCAGAAATGGGAAAACAAAACAAAAATTCCTTCACGGTATTGCTTCGAATTTATTTTATGGAACTTAAGGAAAACCTTACGGAATTGCGTACAAACTTGACTAAATCATCCTGATGTTATGTGTTTCCTAAATTAGAGCATGCATTTAAATTTTGAATTTCCCGCTATTGAATGACGCAAACAAATACAATAGATGGCGCCATTGACACAATTAAATACCAGATGGTTTTACACGTCGTCGTCGTCACACGAGTTTCTGTTTGCATTTCATAATTTGCAAGCCTGTAGCTGTGCCGAACCGGCGAAAGAAAACGTGTGGCGAATCAAGGATTCAGAATGTATTCCGAACGAAAACATTCTGATAAAGAAAGGTATGAAATAGCTCACTTCAATTCGCATGACAAATTTCCATTGGCGATTTTACATCAGTGATAGGCCTGATATTGAACTGGAATGCAATAAATGTATTGGTGAAAAACTAAAGTTATTCTCAAGCTGCATGCATGAAAATCTACAATATTTATCTAAATAATTATTATTTTCAGATGGATCTGTGTGTATCCTGCGTATATAAATAGCAAAAAGACCGTAGCAGAGGGAAGGAGGATTTGCAAAGGAAAGGTGAACATACGTTTATCTTTTTTGTCCATGTATCCTAGTACATGTACACGTGAACTGGGGTTAAAAGTAAAACCATCTTTCGTAGTGTGTGGAAAATCCAACGTACCATGAAATTCGTGACGTTCTTGCAGCTGCGGGCTTGACTGTAGGCGTTGAGGTAAGATGTCTCAAAGTTTCTGTCAAGTTCACTGTAGATCTGGTTGTTTTAGTAGCATGGTGCAATGCTGTACGTAGCTGGTTATGGACTACAAATTTAAAACTATTTCAACATTTTGCTGTTGCTTTGATATGGTGGGCTGGTTTCTGTTTTGCATCATTGGTCAATTTAATCATAAAGTGCAAGTAATTTGCAATTAGCTTTGTTTTCGGTGCCTGCTTTGGGGTTATCTTATTTGCTGTTGCAGAGGTGAAATGGAAATTTCCTTCATGTTGGTCTTTCCATTTGGTCTGGAGAATTGCAGCTCTTTTGATAGTGATAGATGCATTGTGTAATTGGATTTATTACCCAACGATTGCATTGCGTTGCATGCAAATTATACTTGGACTGCCCTACATGCTGTACAATTATAATTATTCTTACAGAATAAAATATACTGCAGAGAACCAAACAAAGATATGACGTTTCGTGGCCGAGTTCGTGTCCATCTAAAAAATGATGATGGAACGCCAGTCATTCCAAATTTCCCCACACGTAAGCAGTAATTTCTTATAGCAAATTTAATGATAAGGATTGCGAGGGAACGTCTTTAACCCTTGGGCAAGTCTTTGCAAAGTGATCTTATTTCTCTCGTTCAAAGATACGATCTGTCAACTGAATTGTTGATAAATCTTCTGTAGTATTGACAGGCCCTATGCAGGTTGTCAAAAAATGATTGGCTTTTGTTTCCAAAATGGCTGATTAATTCCAGAGTAATGAGAAGAATATTTTTCAGAGTTATTACAAAATAAACGCAGTTTCAATATTATATAAAACCAAAATCGTCAGTGCCCATATCTGAAATAGTTTAGGATATCAATAATTATTGCAACTGGGTTTTTTTTGTAATGACGTTGTATAACTATATAACGATTAGGGCTTTAAAATGTTAGAACTTCATGACTCTTCTTTCTTAGATCAGAATGATTAATTGCATTATGGATGTAGATAATATACATATATAACATAATGGCATTATATTAAACAGGTGACTCTGTATTGTTTTACCTGGGGGAGATGATTCCAAAACTTAAAACAAGACAGCAGAAGCAAGGTGGTAGTGAGCAGTCCCAACCACAACAAAGCTCATCCAAAAAAGGAAAGGGTAAAAAGGGAGGAAAGCGATGATGTTGCTTTCTGCTTGCTTTTTGTGTTAATAAAGATATCAATTTCGTGATATATGACATATGCTTTAATTTAATCCATATTAATGAGAGCTTTAGTTCTCTTGAAATATGGCATGTATTGGACACTTATTAGTGGCTAAAAATTGTAAATTACCCAACTTGATGCTCTTTACTTTCTTAATAATTTTTTCAGTTGAATTTTGGATTTATTTTGCAAGCCAATGTCAAATTCTTGTCGGCAGAACATGTGCATTAATTGCCAAAGTTGTGACAAAATAAAAGACCTTCCCTAATTCTAGCAATGCACTTTTCAAAGAGGGCTTAAGAAACTTATAAAGGTCCTGGCAATAGTTTTTTCATAACATAAAATGTTATGAATGGGTACAAATGCAGTGGATAAACGAATTATTTACTTTAATTTATAAAATTATATTTTTGCTATGGATCAAATAGGAAGCAAACATTCTTTGAATGATCAGCTCTTAAATATGTTTGATTTAATACAAGTTTATTTTTATACACGTGAAGATGCCACATCTTCACTTTTATCTGGGATTGGTTAAACTAATTCAATTCAATTCAACTCAGTACCCTACAGTCAGCAACTAAATGCCATATGGTAGGGGGGTCAATCCCATTTTCAGGAGAAAGCTCCTACGTCAGTTGTGATCGACTTAGACATCATTGTTAAATTGAACTTGAATTAAATTTAAACTATCGTCAGGAAGGTTCTTCCATCACCACTGAAATTCCACGCCGTAATTGGCCGTTAAACAACCGATTAAAAAAAAAAAAAACGAGCTTTCCGTCGCCCATTCCAGAGGCGAGAAAATGATGGATGGCGACCCCCTCGGGCGCGTTCCTGACAAACATTTCAATAATTTCGGGTTTGGGTGTCTGCTGCTCCGGGTCGAGACCCCGATCAATTATTGGATCAGAAGGCATCAATCACGGGGGCCTGACGAGAAAATAACCCCGCGCCTGCCAAAACAACGACCTCACCCCGGTCATCTGCCTCTGTCGTTCTTAAAAAACAATAACAGCAACAACAACAACAAAAATCCGGCAAGCTCTACGACAGCTCTTCCGTGAGAATTAACGACCGCTCTCCAGAACCTAAGACCATTAATAAACTGCTTCGAAAATATATGAAAACCAGAAGCTTTTGGCCCCAACAAACATAAGACCACGATGGGCATCTCGCTCCAAAACTCTGAGACTTCCGTTGAGCGCTTTTGTCGATTAGAAATATTTCCACCGAGAACTGTCTGCTAATCAAGTCAAAACTATCAGCCCCATGTCCACTCGTCCAACAAACCGTTATCGACAAGAGACTCTACACCTCTCTTCTGACCATCCACTGACCAGAAAGTTCTTTTCGTCAGCAACTGATCAGTCTGAAGAGACTTTCGATATGTAAAAACAGTGGTGCTCCTACCTCTTCAATGAGGCTGATGAGCGCCTTGTGGATGTCCTCCCTCAGCGCTGGCGCCTCCACCATCTGGCGCCGGAAGCTCTCGATGACCTGGTAGAAGGCCGCCCTCCACAGCGTCTGCTCGATGTTGTGCTTGGCGCAGAACTCCATGTCGGACAAGATGGTGTTCTCGTACCGCAGCTGGATCTTCCACCTGCAACCAGAAACGACAGATTGGTTAGATGTCCTGATATTCTCTAGCATTCCCTGTTCTCTACGGATGTCACTATGAATCCATACTGATATCCGGAATTATGGTGAAAACATAATTAGCAATGTCCACTGGATTTGGTAAATATCATGACTTTTCCATGCAGTACTGGATTTGGTAAATATCATGACTTTTCCATGCATTGAACTTTTTTCAAAGACATTTCAAACACGTTAGTTGCCCTTGATATATTAGTAATTTAAAATAAAAATCTTATTAATTATGTGAACACACGAGGGGGGGGGGAGAATTATGCGCTAGAGGTTTGGACAAATTTATTTCTGCACACAAGACCCTCTTAGTCTTCTGCAAA
>JAQIXS010001094.1:0-33915 GCA_034700785.1 Rossiulus vilnensis | reverse complement strand
TGGTGAGGCCATCTTCATCTTTAGTCTTTTTTACCTTCTTCAGGTGCAAATGCACCGGTTGGTAGAGCGCAGCACCAACGCACACGTTCATCACCAGTCCACACATGATCAAGATGGCGCCTCTGCAGCCGTATTCCACCAACAAATACTGGAGAACTGGAGGCAAAATGATCGACCCCAGAGCACTTCCTGATGCGCAGATACCGTTGGCAAGCCCACGGCGCTTTTCGAAATATTGCCCAACGATCAGAATGCCTGGCGTGTAGGACATGCCCGCTCCTATTCCTGTTACCAGAAGAAACAAATAAATATGGGAAAATTAGCATTGTTACAAGTATTTTTATGAGCAGCTGATGATCGACTGAAGACATACCTCCCAGAATGCCGTAGCTGAAGTACAAATACTCGATGCTGTTGGCAAAATAACTCAAGGCCAATCCGATGGTTGCAGAGAGCCCTCCCAAGAACGTAGCAAAACGACACGATACTTTAGTACTGATCATACTAGCCACTGGCCCTGTACGGAGAAATACATAAACACATTTGTCCTGTATGGAGTACAAAACGGAAAAGAATAGACGGAAATAAGTCTAGACGCTTTGACAAACATCGGATTATGCTACTGTCAGTTGATAACTTCAAATTTCAGCATCAAATTATTTGGCATCAATTAATGAGGACTTGATTATTATCATACCACATCAGCATTTGCTGAAGATGGATTTCTCCAGGTTATTAGAATTGCACAATTTGCGCTAAGAAAATCTGCCCAATGATAAGATGAAATTTCACAATTTGATACTTTTTACATTATTTGAACTAGAAAGGGTGCAATAGAGCTGCTAGATCTTAAATACCAGCGAGATAACGAGAAGCACAATACATAGGATTTTTTCAAAAAAATTACTTTGCTGGGAAACTCTTAATGTGGTGCATGGATAAAATATTTAAAGGAAACCACCAAGTTGGTAGAACCTTACATCCTAATCAATGTTTGGAACCGAGCCCGGCCGGATACTTTCAATTTTTGCATGCCATTAGAAGCTGGAATTCTCTTCTCTTAAGCTTTGAGGAATGCAATGTTACAAAGATATTGATTCCCATAATAACGTGGTGAAATCTTCAAATAAATTGAGTTGATGGATTAGATTACCCCATCCCCTTCCCCACCACATGGTATTTCCTTGCTGACAGCAGGATACAGAGTTGAGTTTAATGTATCAGTTACTCTTTTTGGTATGCTTTCAATTTCTAATACGATCACAAAGCATCGATTACTGCGATCTGCTTACCTAATAAATTATAGAGTGCAAAGGTCAGTGCCGGTATCCACGCAACTGAAGATGGTGTCGCTTGAAAAACGTCAATAAACTCCACGAACAAGACTCCGAAGGATTTGATAAGCCCAGGAATGAGGGTGTTGACGATCACTGTGCCCAAGAGTACCATCCATCCCCAACCACCATCTGGTCTTATCAACTCGTATTCCTCTTCTTCAGGAGGCCGGCGTGATTTAGAAATGTCTGGTCCGTTGAGCGCTTGACAGTTTTCAGGAATTTCTTTTTGGGATTTGCCATTGCAAACGAATTTGTGCATGGGGGCAAACTGGGCTGCCGATGACCGACTCCTAGGTCGAGGAAATGGCTTCATGGCTATCATAGGGGTGCTGGCTTCTTCAGCATCATTCGCACTAACCTCCATCGACTCTCGACTGTCATTTTTATCCGATTGCAATGAATTTTCGTCCAAGCTTTCCTCTTTGATGGTGTCAGTTAACTTCTCTGTTTCCAGTGAGTTGTTCCCCTCACTTTCTTGGATTCCTGCTCCATTGTATGAAGTCCTTTCGGGGTTATCATCAGCTGACGTGCACACCATGGTTGCTGAACTTCGTTTGGCACACCACTTAATTTAGAACCTTTAATTATACTTGCATTTTAATCATGCTATCACGTGAGTCCCAGTAGGCTGGAGCTTGGATCTTACACTGAGTATATCATCAAGACCACTTTTCCTCCTCGGTTTTGCGCTGTTCATCGAGTTGTTGCTGTAGCAACATGGCCACCTTTTCATAAATATATAATTGAAACCGCACGGTAATGCCGGCTATTGATGGTAACATTTGGCACGTGCTTCCAGTTTGACGTTTGCTAATGGTTGGCTTTGAAGATTCCTCTGCACTAAGCTTTTATAGTCGCAAGATTAGTCGCTGCATTTCTGACCAACCAATCCTATCCTGCACTCTTTAGTTTTAGGCTCGCCTACTAGTGCTTTGGAGGCTCGCTGAAAGGATTAAAAAATTGGCGTGAGTCACTAAGATATACGCGCTAAACCTTCTACACTCGACAAATAAAAAAAGGATCATCAATCTTTATTTGAGAATAAAGAAAAGCAAAACGAGCAATGTAAACTTAATCCACAGGTAAAATGTTAGGAAATGAAATGCTGCATATAGTGTGATTTCCATGTTTTGAGTTTCAACGATTTCCTTCGTTCACTTTTCATTTCCTCGCTTTGGTAAATATTTAATTGAAATGTTGCTTGCGATTTACATGAAATTGATTGAATGCCATTGTGTGAGCATTCCAGGGAATCGTGTGCCCTGGGTCAACAGGAAGTTTACTTGAAACCAAAATCAAAATTAAATAGGATATATTGAATGTGAATGGATATCAAATGAATCAGCACGCAGCAACAGTTGCGCAGTGTTCAAGTTTTCAAGTGAAATTTTAGTTCATAAATATCGTGAGGGCTACTTTTAAGGTATTGAATTAGGTCCACTGTATGTGCGTCATTGTTTCCTTTTTAATTTGCGATGCAATTGGGAACGATTCATTGATTTCTCTTTACTAAAGCTGAATCCACGCCCATGCAAGATTTTTTTTTGACAAGTTGGATTTCAGTGCTTAATAGCAGGCTAGCATTGATTTTTGTGCCCATCTAGGCCAGTTGTGGAGTAAATCCAAAGTGGTTTCACATGTTTTTTGCTGTATTACTTAGTGCTGCACGTATACATGTTGTAGTTTTATTCAACGTACCAAAACCAAAATACATGTAAACTGCAAGTTACAATAATGTTGAAAATAAAGAGGAGTACAATTGTCTTTCCAATTTTTGGACAATATGTAACCTAACGCAGGTGGATGAACGTGATAACTTGTACAAGAACCCTAAATGCAGTATGACTGCTGCTAGGTTCTTATCTTCCGTTTAGCATGCAACTTTGAAACGTCACTATTTATCTGTTAATGTAAAGCAATTGTTGCTAATTATTTTATGGGGATATCACGACTCCTTCGCTTTCAATCATTTCTTCGAAAGAAATCCTTTGTAGTCTGGAAAACGTGTCCTTGCAAAGGAGCGTCTTTTAAAGAACACAAATCTATTCTCTTGACAGCTGAGGTCAAAAAAGCTACAGAAAGCAGCAAAGCTTGGTTGGTTTCTTGGGAATATAAAACACGTGACCGTCAGTTCAAGTAATCTATTCACTTGACCTCTTATGCTGTTTGTATGTTGAAAGGTTCAGGGATACTCATTACGTGTTAGAGGAAGAGTCAACGGATGCAGGTGTTTTGCCTATCAGAATATTAAGTGGCCCTTGAGTAGGAGTGGATTAGCTAGGCTAAGGCTAAACCCAGCTTATGAACGTCACGCGTTGATCAAGTGCTGCTCATGTCATATAAATAATTAAGATTGCAGCAATTTTATTTTCATTAATTTTCAATTAACTGGCACATTAACGTTTTACTGCGTTTGCTCAGTTTTTAATTTAGATCGAAGAGAGCCTTATCCAAAAGGATGCCCACCATGCAAAAAATACTCACACATTTTTAATTCAAGTACTGATTATTGCTAAATTTATTGTTTATTCTTCCAGAATTGCCCGTTCACAAGAGACTTAAGTTATTTTTTATGATTTGAAAATGTTCGCTTTTTAAAAAAAAAAAAAAAATTAACTAAAAAAACTCATTCTAAGACCTCCAAAGTGGATTTTTCCTCTTGATGAAATCATTAAAAGATTAACTGAACAGATTGGATAACGATTTTCAAGTTTATTCAGTTTTTTATAAATGGGACAGTTTCATATTATGAAATATAACTCGGACCCTAGTGGACAACCCATTCCACACGTAAAAAAATAAAATTAAGCAATTATAATAAGGATTTGAATATAAATGTGTAACTGCATGCATGTTACTGACAAGTGAGTTTTTAAGAGTATACCGAAATATCCTTTGAACATGTTTTGATTTTTGACACTTAACTCAGTGGTTCGAACAGAATTTCGTTCAATGCAAAGTGCCAAGGAGTAAAAACAACTTGACTTGATGTCAAACTATGAATGTTCATAACATAAAATAAATGTCGGCCGATACTTTTGTTGAAACCATGCGACTTTTAAAATCTGGTGATATTTGTTGATGGAGAATCGCAATGAGTATAAAGCTTGAAACAAGATTAATGAACATTGTGCATCGATAATTGACAGCAGGAGAAGCAAATACACGCTATGCCATAGCTGCCCGTGAACTGGTGTGATTTAACAGTGGGTGATGCAACCCATCGATTTTCGATAGCAAAACATAATGATGTAATCGCAACTACCAGATTACAGTGATTAATGCATACGAAAATGGAGGTCGCCGAATGCTGCCACTGCTTCGCGTTTTCCTGCTTGCAGTTAACCAGTTCGCTGCAGTTGGAACCGGTTGGATCCACTTAATAACAACAAGTATTTTTTCCCCATCGCTTCTGCTAAATATAGTTCCGAGAAATCGACGGGAAATTCGTCTCTTGCAAAGCGACTGATGAACGTTTCGTAAGAGAAGCTTGTCTGGCGGCAGTTTTCACATTTTACGATGTGGTTTGAAGAATTAAACATATTAGTGAGGTTTTCTTTGCAAAATTAAATGTTAACCCTTGAAGGCTTTGGCCATGATTAGGCTACATAAGGTGTTTCAGAAGGTGTCTGGAACTGTTAAATTAACATCAAACTGCGGTCACTTGAAGGGATTCTTACACAAAACATTACACAAAACAGGGTACAAATGCTTATTTAAACTGGTCGGAGCTTGATTCATTCTCAGATTTCTACGAACAAGAACGGTACTTACGGTTAGAATAATTTTAATTTCACCACGAAAGTAAGAACCAAAAATTATCAACATCGAGTCATTCCTACTTTATCTTATTTTTATTATTTTCTTGTAGTCTTACGTCAGTATTTACGAATTGTTTATAATTACTGAATTGTATTAACAATCGCATTTGCCAGCGTCTTAATTAGCATTTTTTAGTTTTGTTAGTGAATCATACCAGCTTATTATAGAAACTTGCGAATTACTTTTAGAATAAATTAAGAAATAAAGTGCACTTTTAGCACGGATGGCACTTAGCACTTCAAGCACTGCATAGATTCCAGAAACTTCTTAAGCAATCGTGAAATCTGGCTAACTTTAAAATTCCTTTTAATGCATGACCTGTTAGTGTAAACTGTTGCCATGATTTATGTACAGCGAATTCGCTGTCCCACGCGGTCTCATGGCGAGGCTTACATTTACATGTACATGTATTGTGATTAATCACCCTGAATTCATTTTACAACGCAAACCGGCAGGAACTGGTTCCCAAATATGTAGGCCTAATTTGAATGTAGCTGTACACTGAACTTATTTCATATTCCTATTGTGTTCCAAAAATAGGAGGTTATTGGTGCCTAACGTAGCGCCTGGCCTTACTCTCTGACTAAGCAAACTTTTGAATGAAAAAAGGGTTGCAGGGCTGCTTGTAGAAGCTGTCATTTGTCCCCGATTGGCGCCCCCTGTCACTCTTGACGTGCTTGTCTTGCCCAACCTGTTTTACAAGTTACCCCATGATGCATTTGCGTCAGCATCCATATATGATTTCTTATGAATTTCTGCGCGGAGAGCCAAAAGGGTAGACACATTGTCTGCCATTTAAATACCTAAAAATATTTGCTCATTTTGCCAACTCCTGCAAGTATTTTTGGATCCAGGAAGCGTGTGTTTCGTCAAAACAAAAAACAACCTGAAACACAGGGAAATTTTGGCACACTATCTTCCAAAAGTGTAAAGATTCAAGCAATGGATCTCAACATTCGTAGTTTTAGTGGTGAAAAATACGTCGCGACACCCTGTAAAAATCCTTGGCAGGAAAATCCCCTGATAATGGGCAATCACACATGTCTTTCTTGCTATGCTACTAAGCATATTACCAAAACCCATTTTTTGGGTCAGCTTTTAAAATAATATCGAATTTTAAATAAATAATAAATAAAATAACTTGATATTTTTACTAAATTTGTCTACTCTCGTAATGTTTATCCACACCACATGTTTATCAAGACTAATTTGATACTGAATTAATTTGGAAAAGTTTTTTTCTGTAAATATCTTTCATATTTTATTGGACTGTTTCCCCCTTAATAGTTGGACCTGCCAAGAAGCTGATCGATTAGTGATTAGCAGGTCACAAAAAACAACTTCGATCACTGCTATTGTACAATTATAGCGTTACATTCACAGAAGCGCCACTTTAAAACCAAGATTTTTTCACGTGCCAACGTCCATGACCTTAATTTCTAGGAAGCATAAAATGCCCAGCTGCTCAGCCTTGTCAGCTGGGGATTCAAATTTGAAAGAGATTTATTTATCGGTTGAATCACGGGTCAACAAGTTCGCTTTTCGAAATATTTATTTCTGGTAATGAGAAGAGGAGTAGAAGCAGTATCAAATTAATGCATGAGTCTGGGGTGTCAAGTATCGTATTGTTTATACTCCGCTAACCTTGGTTTTTGGAAATCCTGGTTGGGCTATCAGGAGGGAAATAACGCGACTAGGCCTAATTGCTATCGCTCAGCAGGCATTGCGTTATGGTGGCATGTCAGTAAATTAGCCGATACATAAATAGTCTGTAGTTAATGATAAAAGTAATGAAAATGGCAAGAAAGGACTTACCTGGGCAACAAGACAGCCAGTTTCATAGCTAAAATCGTGTATTTCATCAGTCTAAAAGCCCTATCCTGTCACTCTTTCAGGATAATGTCAGAGCAAGAGCAGCTGTGGGAATCATCCTCGCATAAAAATGGCTTCCTTGTACGCATGCGCTGTGGAAGCACCATCGTAACATCTGGCTTAATCGCAGCTTTCCCAGATATAAAGGGGAGATGGAGGTATACCATGTGATCGCCACGCATTCTACATCGCCAATTATCGGACGCCTTAAAATACTACATATTTAAATTTCAATAAGGTGACGATCCAACGTCACGTGGCAATTGCATTGCGTACAGACTTTCTCCCCTGTGGCATTGTGCCAGCCTAAATTAGTACTTCGTTGAGCGACGGAAGCGTTAAATTGCTACTATAAACATGTACAGTATATCGGCAAGTGTCAGGCTTATTGATTGCCACCGTGCAAAATCATGCCAGTAGCAAGAAACTCAGAAGTCATTGACCAAAGGGGAATTAATGCCTGCTTCAGCGAGTATTTTTGGATTAGGAATGAATAAATACATGTGCTTTCCATGAAGGTTTCCCTCGGAATACTTATAGTTGAAGTACAGGATTGGGCTAAGTAATGTGTGTTGGGTAATTTCCACATGAATGTAAACATACGGTACACTGCAGCTGTCACCATTAATGGTTCCCTAGTGCATAGCAACGAATTATTGCAGCTTTATTAATCGAAAGAAATACACGTCAATATATTAATTACCTTGAACCATTTTAGGACTAATAGGTTACTTGGAATATTTACACCGAGTTTTTATTTTATTTTTTATTTGAAAATGGATTAGGAATGAAATAACAAATAAAAACTCAGCAAATAACGGGTACTATAGAGATTTCGAAATGACGGAAGTTTATATACTTAATTCATTTATTAATTAAACTTAAATTGAAATTTCGCATATGGCAACATAGGCTACAGGTATTTGGTATTAATAATGCGTAGAAAGAAATTGAATTTCGATCTTTGCCTTGAAATATATGTCATTGTTTCGGCACCATGCAGTAGCATTCATTTGACATGATTATTTACAAAAGATACCTGCATAATTATTCAAACTGCCTTTTACGGGAAATATCTGAAATATTGAATTTTCTCGTTTAATAAGCAAACTACAAAGTTCTTCAGCTAACCGCTTATGTTTAACAAAGTTTCGTGGAATTTAGCAATTGCTCTTCAAAACATATAATAAACAATTTTTATCTTGTGCAGGATGTATCAATTAACACGTTCCAAGGTCTCCAAATCCAACCTCAAATTAATGAAGATTTTATAATTGAAAGTGGGATTTATTTATAGCAGTTGATTGGCATTCTTGTGTTGCTCGATGAATGCAATGACGAAAGAGCAATAAGTCATTAACTTTTTTTTCAGCAGGTTTAAACTTGCATGTTCAATATAAAATGTAAATTATCGTGATCATCAGCATGATCATTTGGGAAATTTATGGTTCACATCTGTCTTGAAAGTACAAAATGCATGTATAGTCAAACTCCCATATTTAATCCAAAAAAACCTACTGTTTTTGGTTCTGACATAACACCATTGTTGAGACATGCTTTAATTTATTGCTGATCCATTATACGTTGCATTGATTCATTCTTGTGTTGAAAATTGTAGTTTTCTTGAGTATTTATATTGATTATTTTGATTTGTGCGTGTAAATTAATCTTTCACTTGAAAAGGTTTAGGTGATCCAATTGATACATTTATGCTGAGGTATTTAGATCCAATTCATGTACGTTATAATCGAATATATCAATATAATTACTAAATTTTCCTTGACGATATTTAATGGATCGTCCTTAAACGTTTTCTGTGTACTGCAACGTTCACTTTTAACCAAAGCGTCCTACTCCAATCCCGCCAAGTTTAAAAAAACAATTTTCAAACAGGTTGCACACATTTATTCGTTGTAACGTATTCTGAATAAGACAGGCTATCTGTTCATAAATCCAACAGTAATTCATTACTCAAATGTCCATCGTTGTGAATTTTTTGGTTTTCCTTCTAGATAAGTGCCGAGAAACGATAATCTCGAAACTCCAAATAAAAAACGCACATAAATAGACTGCCCCTATCACGTAGAAACACCTGTCAAAGTTTTTCGCAGCGTCTCTGATGGCCCCTAAAAGTATAGGATTACTTATTGTTAGCGTGCTGGTCTAATATTTTAATGTACATTGTGTGGTATAAAAGCAATTACCTAATATCAGTCCGGATGGCAAGGAGAATATTCCTTGAACAACCTGTGAAAATGCCATGGATGAGGCCATTCGCTTTGGTCCAACTGCTTCTACGTTTAGCACACAAATTAATCCTGTCATGCTACCAGCTGACACGCCCAGAATAACGCACAGAGTTAACATGATGGGATAGGATTCTGGTAACGTTAAGGCTAAAATAAACACAAGGATTGTTTTTAAAATGCAGCCACTTCATATGAAATTAAATACAGTGAAACCTGGCAAAGTCGGTCACCTTATTCAGGTGGTCAATGTATCGGAAATTTTTTCCCCAAATTTTACACTACAGCTATTAAAGATTCTGGAATTTAGTTGGAGTAGGCTGCCCAGTGTGAAGCTGAAACGGTTAGTAAATTAAAAATTAACACTATTTGAAACGCAAATAGTAGCCAGCGAAATAAAAGCGAAGTACAAATGAACGCATTGTTTTTCAGACAAACACTAGCACGTTGACTAACATAGTTCCTTAACGTCTCAATATACTATTTTTAATTTAACGAGCTTCAGCTTAAGTGTTATTCAGCAAATTTGTAGGGAAACGTTTGTGCTTACTTATCTCATTCTATTCACGATTTTCAGGATAAGCATTCGAGCTGAAAATCAATGATTTCTAGGGAGTGTCGCTAGGGAATTGATGCACAATTTCAGCTAGCTTACTAGGGTTTGTCTGAGACTTTGTGGCTCTTACCTGAGTGACATAATTGTCTATAAGTGATGCGTGTACAAATACTTTTATATAAACTTCGCTTTTATTTCACTGGCTATTATTTACTTTTCAAATAGCGTTTATTTTAAGATTTATTAATCGTCTAATTGTTTCAGCCTCGCTCTGTATATGAATTTTGGAAGAACATGCAATACAAGACTCATAAATGTTGTAAGCAAACTACTGCACTCGTTATCCAGATATATTTAAAATTTCAGCAGTATCTATTCTGCTTTTACCTTTATTGACAAAGTTCGAATGAATTGTTCATGGCTTTAAATTCATCTATTAAATAGTTGTACGTTTATGTTGATGCAATGGACTGTCGATTAACTAACTATCCATTATTACGACAAGATATTGGCATATTTTTATTTTTTGTAAATGTTGAAATGAGTTTGAGCTTTTAGTTTTATATCAATTTAATATTGTTTCCTAAATAGTTTCTTTATTTTTTGTTGTAAATTTTGAAATGGATTTCAGCCTCTAGTTTTTACGTTTCATTCCATTGTATTCAATTCAAACCAGTTCACATTAGTATCCTATTGTCAGCGAGGATATGCCATGTGGTGCCCAGTCCGTAAACCTTTTCAAATTAAAGCTTCAGTTGTACTTACCCACTACACTGATGGAGCTCACCACAGCCCCAGCCATGTAGGTGTATTTTGCACGAATAAGGCCCAAATCATATAACCAAGGAACTCCCAAGCGTCCAACGATTTCCCCGATTCCGACTGAGGACAGCAACCAGGTTGACTGCGTCGAATTCAGTCCTTTGTCTTTACCGAGGGAAGGCAGAAAAATGAAGGCGTTGATGGTGGTGAAGCTGTTGCAGGCACCGCAACAAGCCACTACGTAAAAGTTGAATTCTTTGAATATGGTGTAATCCAATTGCTTGGCTAGGTGGCGGCTACGCCTGCCAAAACAACACACTTTGCTCTTTCTCCCCTCTTTGGGGTCCTCATCCTCTATTGGAGGGATGTCCAGGGTGCTGTCCATGTTGGCCAGGGACATGGCCGACATGTTGCGATGACCATCAAACACTTTGGCTGTTTTATCACCTGATGCAACCTTGCGCTTTTCGAACTGCCTGTCGTTGCGAGGGATCAAGGCAGAGTCTACAGGCATCTTGGTGGACAAGTTGCTTTTGCTGTTGCTTTGCTCATTGTTCGTGACCAAACTAGATATGTCATCCGCGTGATCGTCGTTGACTGAATTCTTATTGAAGTCGCGGCTGTCGTTGTCACATTTTTGACAACTTTCCTTTCTATACATATCAATGCACTGTGGTCCTGGAACGTGGATTTTGTGCCATTCTGGAGGCTGGAATAAAGCGGCAGCCACGCAGATATGGGCCAACAAGGCTCCCCAGATCAGGGTTGTGCCTCGGTACCCATACTCGTTAATCAGACTTTGAACAATTATTGGGAATATCAAGCGGCAAATGGCCGCCCCCGAATAATGGGCTCCAGTGGCCAACCCACGCCTTTTGTTGAAGTACTGATTGACCACGAATAAACTGGACCTGGCTGAAAATCCAAATCCTAAACCTAAAAATAAAATGGAGGCAGAAAACGTTGCATTAATAATTAGTTAACGTTTCTGGTTATTTATTCTTATCCTTTACGTTCTTATGTAAATTGTTAACAAAGCCCTGGTGCATGCCTAATCTTTATGAATGCTTCACAAAGGGTGCACACCATGCAAAAAATTACACATTTTTCATTGCTAAATCTATTTCCCTCAGTCTAGATTATTTCAAGTTATTGTTTCAAATTTGAAAATGACTCGATTTTTATATAACATTTATGCATGACTTCCGAAAAAGTTGTTCCTCATAATAAAATTTCTAAAGATGGGAATGGAGTCAGTTTGAAAATATATAAATTAACTCAGGCCCTAATGGACAGCCATGGGATTAACTAAATTTAGCAGTTATAGTAAGGCTTTGAAGCAAAAATGTGTGAATAATATTTTTGTATGTTTGAAATTCTTTTGGGCTTGTACACAGCAAAGCACTCAAATGGTAGGTCTTACATTCAGAATCTTGTTTTAGCTTGCTACATTAAATATTCAACGCTTTTATTTTTTGAAACGGGAGTAATAAGATTAAAAGTGTTTGCTTGCCAAGGACCCTGTCGCCTGATGTAAAATTACCAGATACGTGGCAAATTTCATTCAATGAAGGTGGGTTTTAGACAATAAGTTAAAAAATAAATGAGCCAAAAGATTACATATTTGATACATATATGCAACGGTATACATGTATAAGAAATGTGCATCAATGCATTTGATTAATGAAAGCAAAGGATTTAGTTTTGTTCCTTATATTTCAAGATTGTGCAACCGCGCATAGCAAGCGTGTCATGACTGTTTGCCTGTTTATGCTATCAAACAGCACCTAGTCGACACGATTTGTTCAATTAGTTAAAACTACCCCTGTAAGCTTACCTCCCATGATTCCAATGGTAATGTACATGAATTCAATTCGATAGACGAATCTTGTGAGGCACATCCCGAGAGAAATTAAAAGTCCTCCAGCCAAAGCCACTTTTCGAAAGGAATATGCGAATGAAAGCATAGCAGTTAGGGGTGCTGTGGAAATATAATTTTTCAAAATATAAACAAATAATTTGACAACTCGGTTTCGAAATTCATGTAAGTAAACTATTTACAAGAAAAGTAGTTGAGAGCCTGTGCCACGGACGCTATCCAGGCTGTACTGGCGACTGAAGCGGTCATTTCTTCACTGACTATTGGCAGAATAATTCCGAAACAGCCAACAATTGACGGGGCACAGGAACTTATGGTCACGGCCCCTATTAAAACTACCCATCCCCATCCACCATCAGCGGCCTCCAACGTGCAAGATTCGTGGCCCTCTTTTGTATCACCTTTTCTTCCAAACTTGCGAGTCATGGCACTTGTATCGTTAAACTTTTACCATCACAAAGGATCTCCTGAAATTACAAATTTTTACTGAAAATTGATTGTTGAAGATCACATTTCCTGCCATTGAGTTCATATCATTGACCGATAAATCATTTACAGTGCATTACTTTGCATCTGCCATAATGTGAGCTTAAAAACGTGTTGTAATTTTGATAAATGGTGCTAGAAAATTATTTAACGTTAACATGCATTTAAGCAAAACTGAACTGTACAGTACATACTATTTCATATAACCAGGTTTTTAAAAAGATGGTTTTATAACTGTTTTTATAAGATTTTTTTTTGCTATGTGCAATTGTCCGCTTCTAACTCCAATTCTAAAAAGTTCAAATTGGACAATCAAACACATGTTTTTGACATCGACCTTTCTTGCAGTAATATTTATTGCGAGGAATTGGCAACCTGGTAACTGCGCTCTACATTAGTTCTGTTTGAATATTATTTGGACTTGTTTCCTGTAAACACTTTGATTTACGCCGAAGAAGCCATAGTAATACAGTAAGCGGTTGCTTTTAATTTCCTTGGGTCCTGTTTCTATGCGAGGGTCGTTGTAAGCAAGGTTTTTTATTGTTTAGCGTTGATTCAAATTTAACTTTTTTTTCTTTCCTTGTCTCCAATTAATCCGTTCAAGGATTTTGTCCGCTAAATGCGAATTATTGCGGGTTCTGGTTCGTGCTATGCATATGGATTTGCTCTTATATTTATATTTACGACATATACATAAACATTTAGCAGAATTAATGAGGAAAACTAGCCATTTCTTCCAATTTACTTGAGAAGTTTCCTCAAGCTGACCTAAGCAAGTTTTCAGACTTGTCCATAAGGAAAAACCGCTTTTTTAATGCAAATAAACATTTATTATAAGATGTCAGACTTTCATGTTTATTTTTTAACTTTGTCTGAAAAAACGTGATTGAATGCAACATTTGAACGCAGTCAAGTTATGTCATTAAATAAATGATTAACATGATTTCCTTTGCAACTAATGACATGTTTCGAAGGATCTGAAAGATCCGCTCATATATTTATTCCGTTTTCAGAACCAATATTGAATGGGTTGTTGACTATTCTTGGAAGGGGAAATAAGTTGCTCAATTACATTGAGGCAACTTTTATTTTTAAAAAAAACTACTCGGATAAATGGTTATTAAATAGCTTTAAATGCCCGCGTTAAGTTTTTCCTTAATCCAGGATACAAACTGACGTAGTTGGGTTTCATACTTTGCCTTTTTTGTATTTACGGCCTTGGAAATCCACGTGACCAACTAATATAGGTTGGCATCCTATTAACGCTCAAGTGTGCTTCCGATGTTTTTCGATTAAATTGAATTATTATTTTCGTTTACTCTTGATATTTGAGTTACACCTGTGCGAGATAAAATTGAAATGCTAAGAGTTTGCCAGCGATTTCCAATTCTGTTATCAAAGTGGCTTCACATGTAGGTCTATGAGAGAGCATAACATATACACCTTCTGTTCTGTATTTTGTCATAAAATCGTTATATGGCAATAGGCTTGCATTCATTATTAATAAAATCAGAAATATTCAACGCAGACCTGAATGTTCGCTACGCTGATCTTAAATAGTTAATCTTTTAGAAAATTTAAAATTATTTATAAACTCAATAGTACCTGCTAAATTGTTCATTACCAAATAAAATCACGTACTAAATTATTTTTTTGCAAATACGCTAACTATTGCAAAATTAAAAGGTTTCAAAGCGTTCCCATTAATCACGTATCATGCTAACTTTTGAAAGTCAAATTTAAGAATGAAGAGTTAACTGTTCGTATACAAATTTGTAAGGAAAAACTTAAAATATGCATAAAAAGTGTTTCGAATAAAATTGTCAGCAGTACTACCGACACGATAATAAGGTGAGCTTTCTTACCTGCTACTTTTGGGCCTGCTTCTGCCGTGTCGCTCTCAATTACTCTGATAGAATGTCCAGCACATAAATCGATGATAATGTAATTCGATATCACATGTATTTAATATTAGTTGCGGGGATTTTTTTTACTGGTGATGTTTATGGATTGAATGCGTATCGTGACTGATTGAGACGCTGCTATCATGTCAAAAGCATAGAAAGTCCAAATGCAGTTTTAGTCTGGTCTAAATTTAAAGCGAGTGCTTTGATAATCTTAGATCTTATTGGTCGCGATTAAGAGCTAGCAACTGTATTCCCGATCATGTGAACAAATTGCGGTTTATCAACACCAGATTCAACAGTCAACAAAATGAAATGGCAGAGGTACTGCTAGCGTATTCTTGCTCACGAAAGCCTTCTGCCTTTGCCACGGAAGCCTGACATGTTTTCAATTATCTTTCCTGAAAGTACTTCTATAACACCGGCACAACGGCAAATTAAATTGCAGTAGATCTCTTTCAAATGCTTACGGTCATTAGCCCGATTTATTTTAAGAAAAAGTCCATGGTTTTACATTTTTTCACAGGAAATGTTAACTTTTATGCTATATTTTCTGAGAATAACGTCGGTGGCTGGCTCCAAAAAGTGTCATGCAATGCATTAGAGTGGGTCCGTTCATGTAGAGTTTAATTACATTGTTTAAACAATGTTGAGAGCATGCGTCCAAGAGTGGCTCCTTGTACTCCCATTTCATATTTTAGGGAACATGCTCCAATCGCTGACTTTACCTTTTGCTAAAAACGTTTTTGTATTTTTGTAAGATAACAACGTAAATGGGTCGTAATAACATGATTTACAGACGTCAAATCGTTGAACCGAGTTTAATTGCAATGGAAACCATAATGCATATGATTGAACTGTTAAGTTTTTTAATGGCACATTTTGATATGCTACACATCATTTCATATCTTTGCTTTTATAGAATCGTTTAATTTGAACGCATCACATAATTACACCACTCTGTCATGAATAAGTAGTTTAAGGATCGTTTTTACTTGTGAAGAAATTCAACAGGCATGGGAGGTTTCACATTCAATTCCATGACAACATTATACACGTATAGGAAATTCATGTGTTTCTATTTTTCTAAAAGCCATGCTTTCCAATTTCAGATCCTTCACGTTCATTCGTCTATTTTACTATACTAAAGCAAAATTTGGTTCAATACGTTGCTATGCTTTTAGGTATACGGAAATTAAATGCTGAAGGTTAAATAACAAATTTGTTTTGCATGTTTTATATATGCAAGAATAGATTAAGATTTTCTGAAAAATATTCGCCTTTTATGGAGGTTATGGACGATAAAAACTGCAATAATTCTACTAGTTGGGAATTATAAACGTTGTCTTTACTTGACGAAACTCTTAAATTGATTTGAATGAAAATTGTACCCACAGTATTTGATATGAATGACACACGTAAGCTTATATCTTATTTTAATTCCTTAATTGAAAATCAAGATGAAAATTTTGAATACCATGGGACAAAAATTTTGCCATAATGAAATTACCGTACATTAAAAAACGTGCAGAATTCTAAATAGTTTATGCTGACACAATACGTATTCAAAAATGTATTTATTTAACGCAGCAAACGGAAATGTCATGTGAACATTGCATATTTTCCCTTATCTTTAAGTACAGTTAATTTCGGCATTCCCTTTGCATATGTTTTTCAGACGAATGCTAAAATGTTCTTCCATTTTCTTCCAAAATCATATTCCATTTGATTTCTTTAAGACTACATGTAATTACCTGATAAAAGTTGCATTTACGATAAAGAGAAAAGAAAAACTGTTTATTTGTATTTTTTTGCGTCAACTATTTTTACATTTCTTATTAGTTGAGAATTTTTCTAGATACCACACATTGTGCATTTTGCAATCTACGAAGATTTTTTGATTACCTGTAATTGTCGAGGTTTGAAATAATTTGTGCTTAAGAAATTGTATTTCAAAATAGTTTTCAAGTAATACTCATGTATTTTTGATATCGGCTAGGTATTGCAGGCATATTCTACGTACATGTATGTATATCATAAAGTAAAAAAATATTACAATGATTACAATGAAGCGAGTAATAATTCTACAGAAAATCATAAGTGTCCTGGTTTATGGGTCTAAATTATGCCATGCCATCTTAGATTTGTTAGCTCTATTTTGAAGTGTCATCAGCGCCTAACTCCCCCACTTTCCTGTTGAGGCTCTTTCGCTTTTGGTGCACACCACCGTAGGTAGCTGAACCTGGTACCCCACATAGCGATGGCTGCCAATTGCAGGGTCATGATTAGCACGTAACAAATTGAAAAATTTCCAAATAAGTCGCGAACGAAACCTGTTTGCCAAAAAAAACAAAGCAATGATATAAATTATTTCTTTGCACTAATCTTAATAACAATTATCCTAAAATAATCCATTCGATAATTGAGCAATATTTACCAACAAGAGGGCCTCCGAACAGAGCAAACCATCCTTGAATGAAACAAGTAAGCCCGAGAGAAGACGAATACCTCCTAACTCCAACTGAAGTCATCATAACTCCAATGCTCATCACAATTGTACCACCAGTGAAAAATCCAGAAAGAACTGCTAGTATTATAAATGGTATGAATCCAGATACAAGAGCTTGGCCTGTGATATAAATGAAGGAAATGCGTTTTACAATAATTCGAATCCAACAATGTTTGTTTTATCCTAAATTGATCCGAATTAAAAAAGATTACCTAATATACACGCTCCTACGAGACCGCAAATGAGCATATAAAAGAGTATTACGTCCATTTTGACGAGTTTCTGAATAAACGGAAAACCCAATCTTCCCAGAATTTCCGCTCCGGCTTTTGCGGAATAAATCAGTGATGATTCTATTGGAGAAATTCCTTTTTCTTTGGCCAGTGGAATGAGAAATGCAGTGCTATACATGATTGTTAAGGAGGATAATATGCTGTTGGCGCAAACGATGTAAAATATGGGCTCTTTCAACAGCGTGATGTCCAAAGAATTCTTCAACGACTTTTTAATTTTCTCTGTTTTGGGGAGCGGCTTTTGTGGGTCTTTTGAAGTTGATTTCACTGCATTTACGTTATTTGCCCTGGGTCGAAGAGCCACTTCTTTTAAATTGTTTATAGAATCTCGACTGGAGTACCCATACAGTGGATTTAGCATCAGTCCATTGGAATTGTCATCACATTTATTCACACTGCTGTATCGAGACGCTGCAAGAAGTTCTTCCTGCTCTTCTGGGGTTCCAGTAATGATGGATGCAGACAGATCACTTTTGACCATTGGTTTCATTTCAATGCTACCATTTTTAAAGCTGCTGTCAGGCAAATTAACATAATGGTTTCCGTTTCTGGTTTCTTCCACTTTGATAGTTCCTGGCGCTTGACTTTGACTTAAATCTGCTAGATTCTTGGCTTTGGATTTATTTTCCCCTTTTTCTACTTCTGTTACAACCGGTTTCTCTGGTACAAGATAACGCTGGACAGGCTGGAAGAGCGCTGTGCCAACTAGGATATGCAAGCAGATTCCTCCAAGAAGAAGAAATGTACTTTCATATCCGTACTCCTCTTTGATCTTCTCGGCTAGAGGCGTAAATATAACTCTTCCGATGGAAAAACCTGCGAATGTGATGCCTGAGATGATTGTGTACCTTTTCACAAAATATTGGCTTCCAACAACGATGGTTGGTATCCTGGCTAGCCCAATTCCGGTTCCTATGTCAAGATATATGCATGAAATAATTTAGAAACAGAAATTAAAATGTATACTAGTAAACTATATATTATCAAATGAGTTTTTTTTAATATGGCTTGATTCGTGTCATTTATTGCGATGTCATTTGATGTATCATGTTTCTTATTAGCTTATCACTCCAAGATGTTGAGGAGCGCGAATGTTTCAAAATAAAAATTTCCGAATAACATTGTCGGGGATATATTGCAGCGCTTCACCTTAAGGATTTCGGCGCGTATTTTGAACTCAAATATTCGACTTTTTTGCTCGGTACTGCATTAGATAATTCGGGATTTCAAATCGCTAGCTATTGAATTGAAGAAAATAAGGTGAATTTTGAGCAGCTCATTTTTGAGAAACCGATCGTGGGTAATTCGATTCCTGAATCGCTCTTAAATTACTGAAAATGTTCTGGAATAATTTTGAATTATATTTCTTATAAATGCCCATGAAGGTTTAGTTTTTCATATTTAATTATATGCAATTAAGTTGAAATATTCCAACAAATGTATTTGCTTTTTCCTCGAATTAAAGCAATCAAGGAATATTTTAGCTTGTTACACCACTAAGTAAATAATTAAAGGAAGTTTACCGGCCTTTGGCGTTGCCAATAAACATGTAACTGTGGTGTTTTTCATTTGTTTGTTGGTACGGCAGATATGAAAAACTGCTAATATTATATTAGATCGACAAGAAAAGAAATCTTAAAACTAGCGCATATTATAGAAACCATTTATACGTAAAGGGAAAATTGTATAATATAAAGTTTATTTTTGTCTCCAAATAACTCATTTTGCTAAGGGAATTTTGCATAGGTCTGGTTATTTTTTTTTACTTTTACATTTAAACGTTTCAATATTCATAAAATAGACCGCACTTGCCTGTTATAAATCCGAAGGTTATGTATAATGCTATGATGCTGTTGGAGAAGTAACTCAAAATTAAACCAATTGCAACAACGACACCACCTGCCATCGCTGTCTTTCTGCACGAAAATATATTGATGGACATCGTGCAAATTGGGGCTAAAATGAGATAGTGTAATGGCATACAAACAGACATGAGGTGTTAAAAGAAAATACAATGAATGGGACCACAATTGTGTGTTGTGCCTAAACATTTCAGAAATTCACTAAATTAATTTTACTCTAATTCTTGTAAGTTACCACCATTTCTTCCTTAAAGGTATTGTTGTATTGAATAAGCGTATGTGTTAACCACTACTGTTGCGGTTATTATGAATATACCATCTCGTTCTTTGCATAAGCTAATACATAAGTTAACTTTTTTTAACTCTGTACTCTACTATCAGCAAAGATTCCGTATAGTAGGGGGTGTAATCCATCAACCTGCATGTTTGTCAAACTAAATTACTCTTAAATGAACTATACATGCATATACTTTTTAAGGTTAGTGATTTTACTTTTAATAGGTTTAAAGAAGGTATTTTGGTTGAACGAGGAAACACCTATCGTATCCTATCGTTGAAGATAGGAATGTCATTAATTGAATGCGAGGAATTTTCAATCGATAATTTCCGCGACTTTATCAATTGTTCCTGAAATCTATTTCTAAAAGTCAAAGCATTTTAGTGTGCAAAGTCTCATATTGATAAGCTGTTCAGTATACAATAGTAGCTTGTTAAAGTTAAATGTACTTCTGATTGAACTCGGACTAATCGGCTAATCGCCACTATTTCAGAACCTGTGTAAAACGTGTTTGTATCTTTGTGTAAATTTTCAGTACCCAAATTCGGAAATACAGTTATGAAAAAAGGTTATTAAACACGAACTCTTTGTATGTCTTGTTGTTCAACCTGTTGCAAGTCAAGTCTATTGAGTTGCTTACAATATCGGGATATACATGTAGGACACAAAGATAAGCCTGTCATTGAAGTACATTACACGAGGTTTCGATGTGAATGTTATCGATCGATGCAATACTATTGCATACTTTACTGCATACTGCAATACTGCAATAAATGATAAGCTGCTTTAAATGTACAGCGTTTTTTACACAATTGACACAAATAAGTGGCTTATTTCTACATTTATTTTGTTGTAAATGCTGTATTAATTCGAAATTTAATGCGCTTCCCAATCCTATTGATTTATAAACTGGTAAAATTGCAAATAACTGATGTACAAAACTGTGTAGTCTGTTGAAATGTAACTGTATTTAAATTAAAAATGAAAACAATTGTCATCGGGCAAGGAACATACAGTATCTCGCACATAATTCAATTAAGTACTCTCAGTATCAGTATTATCAAGTGATATGCCAAGTGGTAAGGGGTTGTAATTCATTAACCCAATATAATTCGATGATTGCCACTCAATGGGGTGTACATCGACGTCATTATAAAATTGAATTTAATGCAGCTTAAGGCTATACTTTGGAAGAGCATTCCAACGTCAAATGGCATTCAAGAAAAATGTCCAATAGTACAGATGCGAATGTGCTCGAAGTTCCACTAAATTGGAATGACAGTTTATACCACCATAATCATACCAATAACCTTGGGAAGACCTTACAAGTGAAATAATATCAGACTTTTGTTAAATGCCAGTATTTCATACCGTAGACAAGCTGTTTCCCCCATCGACTATATCCACACCAAAAATTGGGAAACGGATCCCATGGCGTTCAGATGCGTACACGCCACTCATTATTGTTATGCTTGTATGGTATGATTTTCATAATCGTTGTTCGATCTCTGCAGCTCGACACATTTGAAACGATGTATAATAAAAATGTCACAGTTTTTTCTTTTAAATCTACTTTTTAAAAGGACTAGGCCTAAATGGCTCTCTTTAGCCATTCTAATCCTTAGTTTTGCCGTAATTTACTTACATATAATTTGTGACATCCACAATTGAATAGATATAGTCCATGAAGCTGTTGCAGTACTTACACCTAAAATACCGATCATGTCCTTTAATAAAACTCCGAATGCTAGCGTGGGTACGGAGAGCATCATAGTGTTCAGCAGGCAACCGAAAGCCACGACCCATCCGTAACCCCCCTCAGGAGGCATCATTTTGGGTTCCACTTTTTCCGTTTTTTTCTCCATGTTTTCGTATTCTCCTGATTTTCTGTCACCAAATTAAATGAAGAATGCCTTCAAAAACTCGTCGCTGATTAGTTCGTGCTCACTCGCTGTTTTGGATTCAGCACTTATGCATCTGGCGACGTGTTGCTCTTCTAAGTTATCTTCATTGAGCTCTGGGCCTCAGCGACGAACAAAAGTTTGAACAATTCATTAGGAAATATCGAGAGAAAAAAACAAGCTTCTGTTGGAGAAACCTGGGCTTAAATTCGTTTCTCATCCAATGAACGAGGTGCAAACGCGCATAGGAGTTAACTATAGATAACAGATCGATTAATCAGTGGATATAGATTTACTGGGGTGACAAGATTTGAGATAGGAACCGAAGTTTCTTTACGTGTAATCTTTTAATCCGAGCAAAAGTTATTTTAGATATGGAGCTGGTTTGGAAACTATTGAGTTTTCCCTCTTTTTCCTCGTGTGAAGACAGATCACAATTGATAAACATTCTTGACCTTTGTATTGCTGCAAAGGTTTTGTGTTCAGAACCATAACTAGCAATATGCAATGTTTCTTAAGGGTCACAACGTAGGACATGTTCTTATAAGCTGAATTTATTTCGTGTTTGTAGTTCGATAATTTCAATCTGTAATTAACTGGAATCGTATCAACATTCAGTCCTGGCAAAAATCGATTTCGTTTTGATCAGTGGTCTTCGTGTTTTAGCAGTTTCATAAAATCTATGGACATTCTAGCAATTGATGTCTATTAACAATGTCAATGTCATTTTTTCGTGAAATCCTACTAAATTTGGTATATGGCCTTCTTGGACAAATCATTGTGTCGTTTATTGATAAGCTAAACAAATAGTTTTATAAATTGCGCTTGCTATTTTCATGAACTGATAAGTTTAATCACCCAAACGGGTTTTTGGTGTGATTAAATGACCACGTGGAACAATACATATCTAGTTCAAAAGTAATAAAGCGTGTTACTTTCCACACTAAGCTGAAACGTTTGACTTATCTAATCGCATGCAATCACGTTTCCATCTTGGCTCAAATTTGCAAGATTTGAGCATATTGCCTTGTTGAGTGACTTCATTTTGGTCTCATTACTTTTTTTCCTGAACGGTTGGATTAAACTCGCAAAATAATGAATGAATTACATTTTTTATGAAGCTTTTATGATTAAATATCGAAACAATCATGCACAAGCTCATAGTCGTCATCGATTTTGTTATAGGTTATTCGAATACATGCAATTGTTGAAGGTTTACAAAATTAGATAAAATTTGAAGATTTACAGGGAATTCTTTGATCATAATTCATCGAAAATAGATTATTTATAATTGAATTACTGTTTTATACTGACTGAAAATTCAATGTTAACATTGGTTAAGTAAATTGTTGAGACACAGACTTACGAAACGCCTAATACGTTTTTTATGTAATGGACAACTTTCACCATATTACATGGCATTGAAGCATACATCATTGAACACGTTATCAATTTAGAACAGTAACTAATAAAATGATGGGTTTTAAAAAGATATTCTACAAGTCCAACGTAAAGGACGGAAATAGGTAGAAAATAGGTATAGTAGGATACTAGATACTTTAATTAAATACAAATTTAACATGATGCACAGCAGGCCTTCTGGTTTCAAGTTACTGTTAATGTTTGATCCTCATAATATCAGTTGTTAAGGATGGCATTGCCCTAACGAAATTTGAAACTCAATTGAATTAATTTTAAGTACTCAGTACTTATAACCCAGGTCAATATTCAAAATTCGACCTTTGCTCAAAGCAAATTGTCTTGAGCCCACTTGAAATGATGACTTTATAGCTCTTTTCCAAGTTAGTTAATAAAGACAGCACGTAGTAGACCATTCAATAGAGAATCATTTCGATGGTTTATCATATCATTACGATAGGCCTACCAATTGTGTATTATTTTCGATAAAATTAATATTTCATATGAAATTCTTACAAGTATTAGTGGATTTGACACGAATTTCCATAATTTTAGCCATACAATTTTTAATAACTTAAAACTGTATAAATTGTAATTTAAAAAAATGTTCAGTCTTTCTTTTCTCATCATAGCTCGATAAACCTTATAAATAGATTAAAGTTCTCATTGAAAATAACAACAAAAATTGCTTTAGTATATTCGCTGTTTGTCTCCCCGGATTGTATTTTCCAAGATCTGGGCCAAGTCTCTTAGGGATAAATTGTCAAGTTAAAGTCACCTGAATGTATACGTTATGATGAAATGTCGGCGGAAGATTTTACCAGCTTATCAAGTGCAATTTTTATTTATTCAGTTTTGCTACTAAAGGCTTCAAGCTCCACAATACAACAACTACGACTTCTAGCCCACTCATGAGCAGGAAAACTTCTTTGAAACTTCCTGTGGTGTCCCGGATCCATCCTATTATATTAAGTGCAAATAAGGGCAATTAAATAACGAAATTTCAATTGTAAGATGCAGATGTGCAATTAATGGTCCATTTTTTGTTCAACAAGCAAGCTGCCTGTTGCATTACAGACACATATTACAAATCGCATGACATGGCGAATGTAAGCAAGAATGTTATTAATATAACATCATTGGTTAATTATCAACACTTGGTTGCACAAACTAAGTCAATGTATACGTTACCCATTGTAGGAGCCATGGGCAACATGAGAAATCCTTGTATGAAAGCAGACAACCCAATAACTGAAGACAGTCTTTTGGCACCCATGCACTCCACCGTAAGAACGCCATTAAGTCCGATGACTACGCCGAATACAATCCCTGATAAAATAGCCATGCTCATGTACATTTCGTACGAGTCGGTCACTAAAAATGCTGTAACGACAGAGAAATGAAATAGAATTTTACATAAGTGTGCGATTATAGCAAGTGTCTAGATACAGAGGTTTAGACAATGGAATATTTCAATACACATGTGAACACTTTTGGGACATTGTTAATTGCCCATAAATTGAAACAAAAAAGATTGTAATCTTAGTGCATAACTGCAAATGTGTTGCTAATTCAAAATTAGAGAGCTTGGAGAGGGTAAATTATATTCAGTTAATAATTGAACCTACCTGCTAGAATAAATGCGTGAATTGCGTTGAGCAGCATAAAGGCGTATCTCGTTGGGATTTTCAACAATGTGATCAGCGATGGCCCAGCTATCCTTCCGATGATGTCAGCCGTTGCTTTTGCAGAGATGACGGAAGCAGTTTCCATGGGCGCAAGACCGATCTCAATTCCCAATGGAAAAAGAAACAGGTTTCCATAAATCATGATCACTAGAATTCCCACTCCGTTAAGACAAACGACGTAGAAGAGAGGATCCTTCCACAAGGAATGGTCAATTGTCTTGCATAGCCCTGTCGTACAGAAGGATGGCACGCACGGTGTGTCATCAGGGCCTTCAGTGGGCGGCTTCACAATGTTCTCATTGAATATAACGTTCATGCTTTCAATGGAAGTGGCGTATTTTAAGGAATTTGAATTTGAGTTTCTGTCAGGATAAGCATCTTCACCCGAGTTTATGTTTCTGCCTTTTAAGAGTTTAGCTTCTCCTTCTTTTTTCGCTGAACTGTCAATGTATTTAGAAGCTTTGCAATCCGCTTCCATATTTAAAGGTACTCGTACAGAATGCCATTTTAATGGCTGAAAAAGGCACCCGCCAACACATATGTGCATTACTATAATTCCCATCAAGAGCATCGTGGCCCTGGTTCCATATTCGTCCAATATGATTTGAGCCAATGGCGTCAGTATTAGGCGAGAAGCTGCGAAACTTGACACCAAACATCCGATTGCGATGCCGTAGTATTTCCTGAAATAATGGCTTAGGACCACCGGATATGCGGTATGACAAAGGCCTGATCCCATTCCTATGTAAGGAAATGCAACAATAATATATACATGTACACGTACATACACGTGCCTTTACAGGGTTTGCCACTTCATCAGATTTGTAGTCATGTTCCCTATTCTGAGGTTCATGTAAAACTACCTGACATTTATTGCTCACGAGATGTCATTCAAATGCTCACAAAAACAAACTTGAATGATCATAAAAGTTATCATTAATTGTTCATTACCAATAAAGCTCTAATGACATATCTTTTGCTTTGCCCAGAACAGTATTTTGCACAACTTAACTGTTTTTCGCAGGGACGGAGCTGATAAATATGGTATTTATTTTTTCAACTGTTTTTATTTATCTTTATTTTTTTTAATTTTCTAATATTAGTTTTACAGACAATTCACCGACAGTATTATTGTAAGCAGCTATCATTTAGTAGTGCAAACGAGTTTCTAAGATGTGGAAAAATGTCGCTCCTTCCGGAAAAAATACCTACCAGCTATTACACCATATGTAACTATGAGCATTTCCACTCCAGTTGCAAAGTAGCTCAGCATGACTCCAATTGAAATAAGTATTCCTCCTATGATGGTAGCTTTTCTGCATCCATATTTATTAATGATTACAGTTGACACTGGACCTTTAAGCGATAAAATGGTGATTATGAATTAATTGTTATTTCAAATGTTCAAATCACAAGATCTTCTTTCGTTGGGTAAATCACCTTTTCTGTAGTAATTATACCAGTTTATGCAATGCAACGTGTAAGGCCCATCATTAAATATAAAAAGTGCATCATGAGCATGTATGTTATAACATGTAGAAAAATAGTGCAATCAATTTTGCCTCTGCAGCTTGATCAAATGGTCATCATTTTGCACTCTCGTGAATTATGGGACACCCCGTAGAAATAATTTTATGCTTACCCAAGAATTGTCCAGTACTTGTATACACCGAAGGAATCCAAGACAATGCTGCAGTAGTTGTCGAAAACATGGACGTGAGATCATTTAAAATCACTGCAAATGTAGACATTGCTCCAACAGTATTTAATCCTGCGAAAAAGCAGCCAACAAGCACAACCCAAGCCCAGCCTCCATCAGGCGGGTCCAAGGTGTATTTTTTGGGAGTAGATGTTCTTCGCACTTCCAGCCTAGTTTCTGTTGTTTTATCCGAAGCTTTAGACATTTTTCTACATAAATTTCTGGTGTCGAGAGGCCGGTCTTGCTTAGTTGACTTAACTAAGCCTAAATGTAGTAGGCTTCACTGTCTTCTTCCATTAATGTGCAATTAATAGATAGTCTGTAAGCGATGCCAGTACCCTACTTATATCGTCGAGCTTGATAGATATCTTTTACTTTTCATAAGGCACTTGAAAATCACTCGACGGTTTGAAGGACGAATGATCTCATCACTGACATATATTTCACATTGAATGATATGCATGTCATTCATATCCCATTCAGTGTATGCTATTAAAGTTACAAACTGATGATAGATTTAGGCTTATTGCGGTTAACTTACTTGTTACGATGTTTAAACACGCCTCTATGAACTGAGTAAGCAGATTTTGCACCAATTTAATAGGTAAGACATGCCACTTGACTGGTTTTTAAAGACATCCGTGACTGCGCACGGCTATTAAGTCATGCATAATGCATAACTAATGTTTTACCTACTCCCTATGTTTTTGCAAATTCGTGCTAATATATTTGAACTTGACACGAGCAGAATGTTGTTTATATAGAACCTCCATTTTTGAACATCTAGCCTACGTAAGGAGCGTCTCCACACTATAACAAAACTTGTTTTATTGCAAAGTTATACATTTTTCTTGTTATATAGCAAAATTGGTAATATTTGAAGGGGGTTGTAAAACTTTGTTGTATAAGGGGTTGTGGGGAGTGTTTACGTTTTGTTACAAAACGTTGCACGAGGTAATTTTTTTTCTTAACGTACGAGTTACCATTTTGGTATGTATTTTAAATCCTTAATATATTATACAGTAGTAAACGGAAGTGCATTATTTTTAGCTATTTCATCAATGCCCAAAATTAGAAGTCGTAAACGATCTCGTATACTTATGTCATAAATTATTCAAATTAGACGAAGTGATTTATTATGGCAAAATCATTTGCATGTACATAACTAGTGTAGTATGTTTGTTTACACTAGATTACTTAAGAGCTGTAACTACCGGCACTTTTAAGTAATCCTTTGCATGAGATAGTATGGATGTCAGAATTTTCACGTACGTATTTTCCGGTTTGTTTTCCGAAATTATCTTCTTCGAAAATTAACAATTAACAACCGCTGCTAAGCGGTTTATTTATATACGCTCGTAGGTTGACTACAACAATATGTTGATATCAGGGGCCATTTGCGAGGACGTCCATCAAAATGTCTTTCTACCCCCTACTTTTACCCCTCCTACTATGTCTCGTCTTACGCGGAAGCGTTATTTAACGTTACTTATTTGGACAAAATGTGCGTAATTTTGAATTGGAAAAGAGTCAAAAACTCATGCCACAATGTCCCTAACATGTACTGTCCTATAGGCTACATTGTACATGCACATTAAATTTAAATTTTAAAAAATGTTCAATTTCTACGTAAATTTGACGTAAAAATATAAATGACGTTTCTTTTAAGGCATTTCACTTTCAGCATTGAATAATAATTATTAGTACGTCATTTGAGGACGCTGTTTTTAGCCAATTACCGTTGTTATGGAAAGTCCCGTAAGACGTTAAATGTTGTTAGACCAATTGGAGAGGAAGCATTCATAATTTGTATTGTTATTATATATTAAATATTTATTTTCTTTTTTTATAAATTATTTATGAGATAACTCTTTTTCTTCATCGATGTTTCGCTTTCCAACCAGCAGAGGCTCCAACAGCCATATGATAGTAACTAAAAATTGCACGAATCCCAAAGCAAGTAAGCAATAACTGTAAGCTCCAGTTGCATCTCGAACCCAACCTGTTTGAATAAAAGTAATCGGTTAAATCCAGAAAAATTGCGCTTTGCAATATTTATGCAACTAGATAAAACCAAATACCAGAAAATCTAATTTTTTATGGAATTTTACGAATCCTTATTGCAGTTGATATGCAAAAATAAAATTACAGATATTTCTGAGTATTTTTTCTTTAAAAATATTTTGAATTGGTTCCACGATTGGTTTAATTTTCGAATTGTCGTAGCATGGCATGTACATGTGCATGAAATGCATGTATTAGCCAAGCCGAATTGCAATTAAAATTTAATTTTACAACTGCATTGATATAAGCATTGCGTTTTTCACATTCGTTTTCTGTTTTATTATTACAAACAAGAACTAATCATACCTAATATCGGTCCAACAATGAAGAGATAGAAACTTTGAAAAAATGCACTCAGTCCAAGAGCAGAGGAAAGCTTTTTGACACCTATCTTTTCTATGATGAGCATTCCATGGAGTCCAACAGCAGCTCCAAGAAGTGCTCCAGATACTCCACTCACTCCAAACATGGGCGCTATTGAAGTCATCTTGGCCATTACTATGGAAGATGCAAGATGTATTGAACGAAATATATTTTTCTTAAAATAGTTGTACGTTGGTATCAATATCAATTGAAATATGCTTGTTATCTTGTATATTTAATTTGGATAAAAAAGAGATAGTAAACATATTTTTTCTTCATGTGACGAACGTTTCAAATCTCTCAATTTCTTATTATTGAGTGTTTCTTACATCGCCAAATTATGATTTTGATAATGCATAATTTGATGAGTATTTTAATTGATACAATCGAAAGTGAATTAAAAGTTACTTTTCTAAGTCAGTTATAATTATTCATATTTACGAAGGTAAATTACATTTCTTTTTCCCGTTCCAATTTAGAAAACAATGTAATGCTATTACTGTTATAAAGCTTGAGAAATATTGCGTAGATATTACTGTGACTGTGAAAGGATTCTGTTGAACATTTTTATTTCTTACCTATTAGGGAAATCCCGTGTAAAAACATACACGTAATATAGGAGGTTTTTATTGATATGCTGACGAAATTTATTATTATAGGACCAGCCAATCTGCCTGCTATTTCCCCAAATGATCTCGCAGATATGAGACCAGCTGCCTGCATTGGAAGGAGACCGGCTTCAATCCCATATTGAAATGCAAATACTGTAACGTAGACATTGGTAGCGATTAGAAATGCATTTTCGATGCAAAATAAATAAAACAGCCTTTCTCTCAGCAAGGAATAATCTAGGGAGGAGAAAAAACGATTCTTCCTGATGGCGTTGCAGCAGCCTTTTGAGTTGCCCTCATCAGATTCAATATCGTGCATTTCGGCGGTTTCGCTCTCAGAAATGGTTTCAAAAATATCCCAAGAGCTTTCTAGGTTAACACTAAAGTCTGACAAACGACGTTCAAATCGGTTTCTATTTGCAGTATTTTTGTAGGAATCTGGCTTCAACTGTATGTTTTTATCTGGAATTGGCATAGCAACATCTTGCACCCCTTTATTAGTTTCTCCTAATTTTTTATTCACAAATAGTTGTTTTTCACTTTCATTGGTTTGCGTTTTGTTTTCATAGTCTTTTAGCGCCGATGTCGAATCCATTGAATCATTTTCTGACTCATTGTTGTCTTCTTCGTCACACGTTGGGATTAGCACATAGTGCCATTTTGCTGGCTGAAATAGGGAGGCGCCAAGACAAACGTGTAACATGAATCCTCCTACGATGAAAAATGTCCCCTTGTAACCGTACTCGTCCAGGAGTATTTGGATTAAGGGGGTCATTATTAATTTCGAGGCAGCGAAACTTGCGGTGTAAAATCCCATGGCAATTCCCAAATATTTTCGGAAGTATAGGCTTAAGAGGACTTGCAACGGTGAGTAGATGAGACGTCTTCCTACACCTAAATAGTATAAATAAAAATAATATATACATAATTTCGAGAATCGCAAATCAATTTAAAATGGTCAGCTAAGATCAATTATGTCTAAACAATATTTATTTAATGTGGTTGCAACTGATTAATGTACAATATCTCCAACGCTGCGAGCCTCAGTGATGGGACATGACAGAATTGCTTACTTATGGCATAATCGTATTATCGTTTTGTCTAACTTCTTGCAAGAATATCTATCATAATTTGGCGCATATACACGTTACTCATGAATTGAGGGGATATTTTATTTATTTTTAACAAAATATTATATGAATACTTATGAATGATATTTACAAGCAACTCTGGTTATCTGTCGTATTTCAGTGAATATGCACTTATTTAAAATTAGCTTCTTGTCAAAAAAAAAATTGGCCTAGCTTTCCACAGGTAATATAGGCATGAATATTCTTCCGAGGTTGAAAGGTAGACAAATTATTATTTCATACATAAACATGGTTCAAACATAAATTAAACATGATTGTGTGCTTAATGTTTTGTATTGTGTGCATGATTTTAAGGCTAGCTTAGTAAGACCTTGTGCAAATCAGCCCTTGGCGGGAAGCACAAATATCTTTAAAAATGAGCTGATTTGTAACTATTATTTATTTGCAAGCTGACGTTCGTCACCAACCAATTAGCTCGCTTATGCACGAATGCTATTTCAGCCTTAAACTTGCCGTTAATCACTCCATACGTCACCAACAAAAATTCCACTCTGTTTACGTACGATGTAGAAACTAAACCAACTGAACATACGATTCCTCCGATAAGCACCGAGCGTCGACACGAATAGGTGTTGATAACCATCGCCACTAAGGGACCTAAGTGTGTCACAAAATAAATGAGAAATTAGACTTACCTATGCCATACATTTCAAGATTTCTTAATTACTGAAACAAAAAATAAGACGGTTGGCACGAGATTTGCTAATTGCGCCTAAGGGGCCGTCCATAAAGGATGTCCAAAATTGGAGTGCAGACCTGGGAATGGAAAGGGTTTAAAAAAATCTGACGGTTGTGTATTACTTGAAGGAAGAGGTCAGCAAATTCGGACATTAAATTTTTGGATTGTTTGAGAGCTGAACCCTGCATGCAGTGAAAATCTGTCAATTACTACAATTGCACCACTCAGCCCCAGGTGGCACGCAACGTCAATGGACGTTATTCCATGTTAATCCATCCCATCAACACATCATGTATTGGCCATTAATTTCCTATTAAATGATCCTTATCTAAAGCAAAATATTTTTATCGAATGTGGCGACCTGTTAACAGCAACGTCTTCCATATGTGGCGCACTATATGAAAAAAGGCCCACATCTTAAATCCCAGTTCATGAAAAATTGCCAATTATAACAATTAAACTAAACGTGGGGTCAAAGTTCTACATTATTATTCAGGCTGCAATTTATTGAAAGAGACGAATAGGGACGAATCTGCAAAAAATACCGGTGAAACAAATTCATAAAAAAATAAACAATTATCATAGAGCAATAATTATTTTTTAAATTTTCATCAGAAATTTGAGGATTTTCATAATGACAATAACTCCATATCGAAGATAGACCCTTTTAATATAGTGCCACACATAACGTCATTTTTCATAATTTTGTGCTACCTGGGATGGGGTGAGGGTCGTCCAACTCGAAAGATAATTGACTAGAGGAGTGGAGGAGGTGATTTAAGTAGACCTATATGGACAGCCCCTAACTGTAACAGTGACCGTATACGCTTACCCACGAGGCATCCTCCTCCTGAAGCAATGGCTAAGGCCCAAGAGAGCGTGGCCATGTTGGTGTCCAGCTCGTATATCATTTCGTTGATGCACACTCCGAACACGGTGGCATTGGTCACCGCCGTTAGGACAACCAGGCAGCAGGCGATTAAAATTATCCAGCTGAAGTTTGCATCTGGAGGTGAAATTGTAAATCCATCCGGAGGAATTCCCGTACGTTTCCAGTGATTGCTTTTTGACAAGTCTACTTGATTTTGATTTTTGCCTTGATGCTGCATCGCTGCGTGAAAAAAGGCCAGCTCGACCTGGTGCACTAGCTTAGAAGTGACATTGCTTTGAATGGGTGACTGGCACAGAGTATTTTTAGTGAACCCAAAATAACCAATCCACGAGCAGAGTCCTTGTACACCCACTTGCATTATGGGGTTGTCATCGTGGCAATTAAAACCACTTCATCGTGGGATGCTAACTATCGTGATTTCGAAACGGAGACTTAAATTTGATGGTCTAGTTTGCATGTGGAAAGTTTTCTGGAGAAAATTATCGAAAATAGGCCTACAAAGACAATGCAAAGAAGTTGCTTTTCCGGCATTTTCTTGCCCTTAGTAACGGATATGCCGCGGTGTTATTGGACACTCTTCTCATTTACATGTAGGACATTGTTTGCAAAATAGCTGGCTCGCACGCCTGTTATTCAACTGTGACACTTAGGCCTACTAATATCAGATGATTGTGTTTGAAAGTAATGTCAATCAATTGAATTTTCGAAGCTATACGAAATGTGGGACACGGGCGTTAGCATTGTTTAAGAATCCTTTTGTTTGTGCAGCGTTTGCTTGTGAATGTGACGCCAAAAATATTGGTATTCCCCATGTATAGGTGTCTTTTATCAAAGGTAATTTATAGCATTCGTCCACGAATAACGTTAAATCACTTTCATCAATTCTGAAAACTATTTTAAAATATGAATCAACGTTACCCGATGTATCTCGTTTACATGTAATTTAGGCTAGCCAATGAACGGAATGATTAAATCTTGAGGTAAATCTCACCCAGCAAGTTTACAGCACTTTGAAAGAAATCCTTGGCGAACTAAAACTACGTTTTTTTCAAGGATTTGGCCACTGCGTGCTGTTTTCGTACAATGCCGTAGTTCGCTTAAGAAACAGCTGAAAAACGCAGAATAGATATTGCACAGAAATCTGAAGTGTTTAGGTAACTTTAATTTGTGTCAATGTTAAATAAGCTCGAACAAAATTGCAGATGCATCTCTTGACATTGCGGTTAGTTGAATATTCAAGTTGTAGGTTAATTGGACAGCTGATTTAAGGTTGAGTCAGCCAACTTTAAACATATGACTAATATCAATCACTGCCAAATCTTCTCGCTCACTTTAAAGTTCCCTCATGTGCATTTCAATCAAGGCAGCTGGTTTTCAACCATACAGTAAATTTGCTATTTTTATCTGCAGTGTATGCTTTTTAATTGCCAGCTCTTCATTGTAAACTGATGCGATGTCAGAAATGTAGGACACAACTTTTGAAATTGAGCGCATGGGGAAAAATTAAAAAAATTTAACACTTATTTAATCACAGTTTTTTATGTTCGATAAATGTTAAATACATATATATGTTCATTTAAATGTATATAGGGGCTTATGTTCGTAAAACGTTTCGGAAAAGTTTCAAATTAAAAAAAGAAAAT